>CAUYRH010037812.1:0-15367 GCA_963574655.1 Perodicticus potto | reverse complement strand
TCTCCAGAGTAGATGAGTCCAGTTGCCCAGTCACTTGTAGCCCAAAGAAGTGCTGCATTTCCCGAATTTTTTCCTCTATAAAGTTTGTATCGACTTTTGTTTTTGTCATTTTCTCTATCTTAAGGTCATAAAAGTTTTCTAAGTATGTCTGGAAAAAAAATACATTCAGTAATGCACATGCGTACATGGAAAAGTTTCTGCCGGGAGCTCCCATGTGTGACTCAATTGCACATTGATACTTTGACCCACTAATTTGGGATATCTTAATCACAGGTTAGATTATTGTTGTTTGGACAGTTAATCACAACGAGGAAAAATAATCTTAATTTGCACTCTTAAACACATGTCATAAATTATTAGCAAAATTTTACCTGGACGCTCAGTGTAAATACCTTTATGTTTTTACTACAAACATATTTCTACTCTCTAAATGCTACTTCAGGCCTGACATGGTGGCTCACACCTATGATCCCAGTGCTTGGAAGACTGAGGTGGGAGGATCACCTACGCCCAAGAGTTTGAGGCTGTAGTGAGCTATGATCATACCACTGCACTCTAGCCAGGGAAATAGAGCAAGACCCTACCTATAAAAATAAATAAATAAATACAATTTTTGTAAAATGTTGGGATAAAAATTTCTTGCTTAAAAACTCAAAAAGAAACACAGTGGGTAACTATGATAAATGCGATGTTAAAATAATCTTGGGGCAGCACCTGTGGCTCAGTGAGTAGGGCACCGGCCTCAAATACCGAGGGTGGTGGGTCCAAACCCAGCCCCGGCCAAACTGCAACAAAATAATCTTAGAAAAGAAAGAGATCAAACTCTTTGAATTAGCTAAAAGAAATTCTGGATTGAAGAAAATTCTGTCTTTTAAGAAATTGCTAGAAAGTAATATGTGGGATGAGTGAGGGTAAAGGGAATAGGCTTATGACCATGGCAGGCTGAAATGGTTAAATTTGTCAAACCACTGTTCGAATCTCAGATTACTAATGGAAACGAAGTGTTTAATGTAAAATACCATACCAGAAGTGAACTCCAATTATACTGAACTGAAATTCCTTGGCCAAACCTTAGTAGAAGAAACAAATTCACTTGCCATTTTATAACGCTCCTTCAAAACCCATACCTTTTTTTTTATATTCCTCTTTGGCAAAGAAAAATTTAAAAGCAAACAGCCTCCTAGACTTCCTACTATTTTTTCAAAAGAAAAACCAAACAGGTCAAAGCAATGAATCTAAAAGACAAAAATCAGGCTGGATTAATACTATAGTGTCATATACTTACCTGGGAAAATAGCACGTCAGTTTCTGCTGGGCCCGTGTTGTTATTCAGGGGAAGAGCTCCAGAAGCAGAGACCTGCAAGACCAGTATCAATAGCAGAAACTTCATTATAGACTTATGAATGGTTTAACCCAATCTCCTCTGTTCCTTTTCCATGCAAGTTCCTTAAATGTCCCTCTTTATATAGCTTTTAAGCCAGGCTCTGTGAATGTGAAATCCTATGAGTGACTCACAGTTGATATCATCCTTCATTTATCTCAAAACCACACAAACAAAAGCAAGAGCTTATTCAAACCAAGAATGGGTCAATTAGCATCCAACCCATCACTCATTAAGGCAATTCCGAGGGTATTTCTTCAAAATGATAAATAAGGCCCAACTTCCACATGTCCCACAAAATAAGCCCTTGTAAAAGAAATACCACCCACCTAATATAGAAAGAGATCTTTAAATATATTTTTAGGAAGTTTAGTATTCTCAGAATTCATTACAATACTTTCCTTATATTGTAGATGAAATCAGATTTTTTTAAGTAAATAAAAAACATTAGATAAATAAAATTCTTTTCCTAAAATTGATGAATGGTCTCTAATCTGAATCTAATTCCCCAGAGAATTGTGATGTAGAGATTTACTGCTTAGCAAGGCAATGTTCATGACATTGTGATGCTTCCCTGTTTGTTCTACATGTTGTACAAACTTACATCCTGATTCCATAACTTGACATCTACACACCCGGATAGAGATTCCAGAAACAAACCTTCCCTACCTCCCAAATTGTCAGGAGTCGGCAGTGTGAGGACTAACACTTTCAACTTAGAAGGATAAGAAAAGTTTCCTTCTGGAACCCCTTCCCTGTCAACTCAGCTGTCTCTCAGCCTTCTCCCTTGATCGAATTGTCCTATTTCCACAGAATCTACCTCTCAGTCAATGGAAAATGTTTAAAGACTGAAAACATTTAAGAGTCAAGGGATATTATTCCAGGGGTAGAATTATCAGCAATGGTGCTGTGGTGTGAGGACAGGTTCTAGTCCACACCCCTGATCCCACCATGAGTTAATTCATAGAAATACGAACAGGCAAGGGGATGGAATGGGGGGCACATAGCCACCTGTTTTCTCTGTATGTCTCTAACTTACAAACACAGTTGGCCATTTTTTTTTTTTTGAGAGTTGCTTGTTAAAGACACAAAAAAATTCAACAGACTTGCCTTCTGTGATCTAAATAGTGTCTCTGGAATCCAGATCTCTTGGCTTTATGGATGTCCTCCAGAAATCTTTTATCAATCCCCTGGTGAGATGCCACATGGGACGGGATGGAAATTGTACCACGGATCATCCACTGATGACCACGTAGGACACAGGCTGCTCCCCAACATGCATTCTCAGTGGGGGTCATGTCAGCCCCAAGGGGATGAGAATTGGTCATCAGGGCAAAAATCCTTATTTATTTATTTATTTATAACAGAGTCTCACTATGTCACTCTCAGTAGAGTGCCGTGGGGTCATAGCTCATCGTAATCTCAAACTCTTGGGCGTAAGTGATTCTCTTGCCTCACCCTCCCAAGTAGCTGGGACTACAGGCACCCACCACAATCCCCAGCTATTTTTGTTGTTGTTGTTGTAGTTGTCATAGTTGTTTTTAGCAGGCTGGGGCCAGGTTCAAACTCACCATCCCTGGTGTATGTGGCTGGGGAGCTAACCACTCAGCTAAGGCACAGAGCTCAAAAACCCTTTTTTGAATATAAAGGACGAATAGTCATACATCACCTAAACAGAGTATGCTATGTCTCTGGCATTTTATGGGGAAATATCTAAAACGCATCCTCACGAAGGCGGTAATGAGAGAAATATTGAGAGCTCCCGTGGCAAATATCCCAACGGAGACAGAGCCAGCATCTATGGACAGGCTTGGGCAGCCGCCAGCAGTTTCGTGCATTGTCTTCTTTAATCCCCACTGTAGTCATTTCGGGATGAGGAAACTGAACTTTGCCCAAAGCCACACGGGTAGCAGGGAGGGTAGCTGAAGTGTGAGGCCCAGTCTTTTTCTAAAGCCTTCCTCTTTCCATCAAGCCAGCTTGTAAAGCCACGGTGTGTTCAGAGACAC
The DNA here is from genome assembly GCA_963574655.1 of Perodicticus potto. Lineage (NCBI taxonomy): Eukaryota > Metazoa > Chordata > Mammalia > Primates > Lorisidae > Perodicticus > Perodicticus potto. The sequence goes on along the minus strand of CAUYRH010037812.1, from coordinate 11,980 downwards.
CTGAGTCATTACCTGTCCCCTCAGGTATTTGCCGTGTTGTGGGAGAGCAGGAGCAGGAAAACAAACTCTCCACTAACAGCGCACATGTAAAAACCACGTAGTTGCCGCTTTACGGCGTGCACGGCGGTGGGCCTTCACTGCCTCCTGCCATATTTTGTGTCTTAGTCATTTGAAAGGAAACCATTTGCTAGGGGAGAAAAGAAACAAGGAAAGAAACCACGGTGTATTTACCTTCCTTCTTTCCTCCCTCAGCCTCCCCTCTGGGCCACAGCTGGTGTGACAGTCCTTACTCACCAACCCTACACACTGTCCAGGGTTTCCAGCAGCCTCCGCCTGCTACTTCCTCCTTGGGAAGAATGTCTTGGCGTTAAGGAGCTCTCTGATACAAAGTTGGGCTAAGCACTAGTTGGAAAGGCGGTAGACTTCTAACCAGCTTCTCCAACATTCTCTGCCTTAGAAAGGTGAGCTATCATGTCCACGCAGGGTCAAGTGGCAGCTCACTCCAGGAGAGAGGTCGGACTCCGGGAGCCATCTCTGCCCTCAGCACCAGCTCTTCCCGGCCTTGTCGCATGTAGACGCTCTTGTTGAAAACAGTGGAAGCACACAGAGGAACTATGCGTGCTACATGTCCCCCACATTCGTTTTCTTTAGAAGGTTTTACACAATTCTGTTTCACTTGTTATTTACGTTAACCTTTTTCTCTGCGGAAAAAGTTAGCAGGCCTAACCCAACTAGGGCATGACCAGCATATGTGCATACAGGCAAAGGGAGAAGGGAAGAAATGAAACATTTACTGGGGACCTATCCCATGAAGGCACACAGCTAGGTGCTTTCAAAGGATTTTCTTATCTGTTCTCTACAAACTCTTGCTATTATCACCATTTTATATATGAAGAAAATGAGGCCTGAAAAAGTTAACTCGTCTAAGTCCACACAACTGGCTAAGATGGTTCCAAACACGCTGCTCCCTAGCGGTGCTCCAGGCCACTTCCTCAGGAATCATCATAGTGTGACGCAGAAGGGACCTTGGCAGCAGGGCGCTGCCCAGATCAAGGCAGGAGACGAGGGGCACTGAAGTTCACCCTGCAGAGAGCACAGTGCTGCTTCTCCCTGGGAACCCAGACCGCCCACAATATTCCCAGGGAAGTCTGGTTACTCCTGGCACCCACAAGAGGAGAGGGGATAGCATGACTTTAACTAAAATCCTTGAGGGCATCATGGATCATTTTCGTGGAGTGTTTACAGTAAAAAGATATTCATAGAGCCAGGCACAGTGGCACATGCCAGTGACTTGGGAGACAGACAGCAGGAGCACTTGAGCCCAGCAGTGAAAGTCCAGCCTGGACAACATAGTGAGACCCCCAAAACACTCATAGGGGGCCCGAAATTTAAAGAAAAATCAAAATGAATTGTATTGTAGCAGCAAGTCAGGATAGAGTCAGGACCCCTCCAGATGACTCCTTGAACAATTCACTTCCCTTTTCCAGACTTCCATCTCTTCATCCATAAAAGGAGAACGTTGACTAGCTGGAGTTTTCCTCCTCCACGAAGTGGTATGTGAGAGGGATTGCTTTGTATGTCTTGGGGTCATTCCTTCCTCTTAGATCTTGCTGATAACTGTGCTTTGCCTCTGGAAATGACACCACAAATGAATGCAGATTGGTATATCAAAAATATACCCTGGAATGTCCTGGTGTCTGGAAAAAATACAATAGAGCCTTAGATGGTTTTGGAAGCTTGCTGCTAGCAAATCTACCTTCTAATAAGGAAATTCCTGATAACGTGCTCTTCCTCACATGTAGCTTTGCAGAGCCTTGAGTCTGGCTTTCCTCAGCGTGTGCCCCAGAAGCCATGTTTCTCCTTGGGCCCTCGGCTTCCAGTCTGGGTCTGGGTCAGAATCTTGTTGTAGCTCCTTCCCTGACAGGAGAGAGGTCTGGACAGGCAGGAGGTGGCCCATCTGCACTCCTTCACTGAGCTCTTTCCCAGGAAGGGCTTGCATTTCTTCCTTCCTTGCAGAAAGGAAGACAGCAATCACTGGACCCTTAAGGCGTGTCAGGTAGGAGACTAAATACTTTTCCTTATTATTTAATGAGCTTCTTAGAACAACTCATTTGAAGTGGCTACCAGTATTATTCCAGTTTTACAAATGAAGAGATTAAGTCTTAATGAGATTAAAGTGATTGCCCACTGCTCACAAAATGATAGAGCTGAGATTCTAAAGCCAGTCAACTGGACCCCAGGACCTCCACTTACAACCACCGCAATGTCCTGTGTGCCAAAGTGGCCTCCATCACATTATACTTGACCCCCCTGGAGCATTTGGTGAATCAAAACTCAGAATGAAAATGTGGACGTGATGTTCTATTTTTATTCCTAGTGAAGACATTCTTTCACTTCTTTTTATCTTTGGCAGCTTTTCTCTTATATCCTATGCTCTCAGGATACTTCCTGCCAGTCTTCCAAGAATCAGATTCCTTCCTGCTGTGGATGAGACCAGTTCCCATTTTCAGTGGGCTGAGGGACACGCCCTCCAGGGGATCATTGTCCCCCAAGGGAGGTTCATTCCTGGGGCATTTTAGGTCCCATCGTTCAGTTATAGTCATTTGCACATGTTTACTGAGCACCTGCTGTCTTCAAGGTAGTTTTAGGCACCAGGAATACAGTGGTCAAGAGCCAGAACCACATCTGTTTGCAGATTGAAACGTGATGTTCTCCTTTTAGGCTGAGAGGCAGGCAATGGCCATTAGGAAGCAGTTGTGGTATGTATTGGTATTTATAATATATTGTCAATTTAATCATCACAAAAGCATTAGGAGGCAAAATCACAGATTTTTTTTTTAATTTTTTAGAGATAGGCTGTTGCTGTGTTACTCAGGCTGTGTCACCCAGTCTCCCGAGTAGCTGTGGCTACAGATGGGCACCACCTTACGCAAAGGTTATTATCCTCATTTTCCAAGGAAGCACCAGAGGGTCCTAGAGGTCAGATCAGAGAAATTGAAAAAGAAAGTCTGGAGGTAGATGGCCGAAAGAAGGCAGATGGTGTCTTTTCCTCCTACGTGAGAGGAGAATCATTCTCCGGGAGGCCAGCCTCAGAGAGTTGCTTGGGATCAGTCATTTCATGTCTCAGCCTCTGTGGCCCTGAGCACATTATTCATTTAAGAACCCCAATCCAGCCTTTCAGCTGAAGACGCATCTTCCAGTAATTCACCAAAATGAAGTGCGCAAAGAGGGAGAGGAGAGGCGCCCGATACATGTTCTCCAGGCCTTGTAGAAAACATGGAGTTGTTCCTTTGGTCACATATATGTGAATCTACAAGAAAGGTGACATTGTAGACATCAAGGGAATGGGTACTGTTCAAAAAGGCATGCCACACAAATGTTACCAGGAAAAACTGGAAGAGTCTCCAGTGTCACCTGGCATGCTGTTGGCATTGTTATAAACAAACAAGGCGAGGGCAAGATTCTTGCCAAGAGGATTAATGTTCATATTGAGCATATTAAGCTCTAAGAGCTGAGATGGCTTCCTGAAACGTGTGAAGGAAAATGATCAGAAAAAGGAGGAAGCCAAAGAGAAGGGTGGCTGGGTTCAACCGAAGCCCCAGCCTGCTCCATCCAGAGAAGCCCACTTTGTGAGAACCAATGGAAGGGAGCCTGAGTTCCTGGAACCCATTCCCCATGAATTCATGGCATAATAAGCATATAACATAGCACACAGGACAACCAATGGACCCATGATTTTAGGTGCTGGAATCTATTTATCCACCATGAATTCATGGCATAAGAGGTGTCCAGCATAGCACACAGCATAACCAATAGACCCCATGTAACAGTGATATAAGGTGCTGGAACCTTTTCCCCATGAATTCAAGTCATGCAATGCTTTGTCACATTCAATGGCACTGTACCTCTCTGAGCTACTGGAACTTTTCCCTATCAATTCATGGCATAATAGATATTAAAAATAATAGCCTACCACTACTGTAAAAATGTTTCCCTTCATTCACTAAAAGTGTGATTTTTTTCCCCAAAGAAGTATTAAAGCAAATTTTAATAGTGTCCTAAAAACAAAAGGAACCCAAATCCACTAAGGTGGGTACAATTTAAGAAGAGGATGGTCCTCCCAAGCAGAGTCAATGCTGGCAGTGGTGGGACAGTCCCACGTGTTCTAGGCGCCATGAAGAACTGGGCCCCCAACCGCAGTAGCCCTACAAGGATGTGGTAGGAACCACAGAAGGAATAATCACAGGCTGCGGCAGAGAAGTGAGACACGGGGTCGGCGCTTCTAACTTCCCTACAGTGAGCATGCCATGGAAGCAGCAGCCAGCAGAAGTGAGAGCGGCTGCAGGCCTGTGGATGGATGAGGAGGGGATGGGCCTCAGGTGATCGAGGTTGCAGTTCCTACCAGTCCAAAGGGGCGGTGGCTCAGCATTGCAGTTAAATTTTAGGGAAGAAATTGACACTGCTGGACTGACATTCATACATTCTACACATATAGGAGAGATGTAACGTGGTACTCTCTACATAAGAGATATGCTGGGGGATCATTAATATCATTGTCATGGGGAGGAATAATGTATTGTAAGAATAGTTTTCTAAATATTTTAGCTTATTGTTTTAAAGAAAGCATATCAGCTTAATAAATCATGGATCCTTTTTTAGCCTTCAAAGACCACAGAGGAATAGTATTACCAGACGGTCAATAAATTGGCACTTGACTTTGAGGGAATTGAAATAAAGACCTGGAGGTGACACCACTAGACCTAGCACAGGTGTGTGCTCACTTCTCTGTGGCATGTAGTCCCCTCCCCGTGCACATATCCAGCTAGAAGTGATGTAAGGCAGAATTGTGAACATTTAAGTATACCCCACCCCAATTCCTGAGCCATTCCCCATCAAATAAATCAAGGCTCTCAGAAGTCTTTCTTGGGCTCAGCTGCCTTTCAACAAATCCTCTTGTTCCAGGGCTCCTTGAAGAGCTACTTATATCATGGCATTTTTGTTGCCTCGGAGAACTCTGAAAGATATAAAGAATTTCAAAATATTGAAATAAGACCCTCTGCTAAAAAGAATGTCGACAGCCGTGGACACTGTACTGGAAGTTTCAAGGACATCACAGCTGGTTTGTGACGGAGATAGGTTTGGAGTGAAGGCCCCTGCCCTGGGAGGCCTCCTGGTATCCAGGTTGCCTGCCTTTGACATAAACCACGAAGGTTTGGCTGGAGAATCACACAGGTTCATATCGAGGAAGAGAAGGAGGATGATCCAGGGAAGGGAAGGAGAAAAGAAAAAGGAAATCCACCCAGATACACAGTAACAGAAGGAAGCCGCTTGAGCATTGCTTTCCCTAATCAAAGTGGAATTCCCTCTGCCCGGAACGATTATCTAACTTACCTTGGACAAATACGGATAAGAAAGAGTGGCCCTCTCTATGTCTCTAGGCATTGCATGAGCTCAAGTTCCACATCTTAGTTTCATTATGAACAACAAATCTTCTGGGATTTTCCAACCCAAGTCAGCTCTGAGAAGATCCGCTCTGAGGAGAGGGCAAGAAAACTTCCTCCTTTCTAAGACCACATCCACCACATGATTAATACGCCCTGCAAAGAAGAGTGAATCATGCTTAGAATTCATTTTACAAGTGCAAAATATCTCCCAGTGAGTAGTAAGTATGTCTACAGCACTATGTTTGGGGCAGAATTCAAGGAAGCTCAGGGAAGTCTTTGTGTCTTTAGTCACGTTCTGGTCTGCTTCTGGATAGATGCTGAGCCTGTTTTCAGTGAGTCCAAGTGCAGCCTGTCCTCCAGGGCCCAGTGCTGGGAAGGGAACTCCCATGAAGTGTTGCCTCATGGCAACCCTTTCACTTCAAGCCTGTTCAAGCAACTGGCGGGCTCTATCTCTTGTGCCTCAATGTTTGGAAACCTAAACAGAATATCCGCCTTCTGACTTCTTTCCCAGAAACTAAACCTGCTGAGCTGGATTCAGCGGGTCTCTTTGCCCTCAACTTCTAGGCCCTTTCACTGGTGCCACTCACATGGGCGCCTGCTCACATGCCACATCCTTGCTGAATCTGCCAGACCATGGTGCGTTTGCAGAAATGACGACTTCCGTGTTGTCTACGTCTCATTTGTGAGGACAATTAATTTAGTAGCCACTAAAATTATGCGCAGAGAATGAGAAATACCAACTGAAATAAAAATAATATATTTCTTTCTTTTTAGCACCATGAGATTTTAAATACTTTCTCTGGTTACGTAAAAATAATACATGCCAACCATAAAATATTCCAACTACAGAGGGGGAAAAGAAACAGTAAAGAATCAACCTTAGAAAATATGAGAAATAGGCTGGGTGTGTGGTTCACTCTGTAATCCCAGCACTCTAGGAGGCTGAGGTGGGCAGATCGCCTAAACTCAAGAGTTTGAGACCAGCCTGAGCAAGGGCAAGACCCGAGGTCTAAAAATAGCTCAGTGTTGTGGTGGGTGCCTGTAGTCCCAGCTACTTGGGAGGGGAGGCAAGATCACTCGAGCCCAGGAGTTTGAGGTTGCTGTGAACTATGACACCGTGGCACTCTACCAGGGGTGACAAAATAAGACTCTGTCTCAAAAAAATATATAAGAAATAGATCTTTCAGTCATGAGATAGCCGCCATTATAGTTACCATTCTTCCATGCCTCTTTTTAAGTATATTTGCAAAGTCATATCTAATTTTATATGAACGAGTCCATAGTTCATATTATGCCTGCAATTCTTACTATGGACACCTGCTTTTTCCCAACAGAGTGGATACTTTATGTTGTTGTTTGCTCATTTGTCTGGCAGATATTCCCCGGCTCTTTCTCTCCTTTCACTGAGTAACTCCCCACCTTCCTGCTCTCTTCGTTACCAATCTTCTATATAGTCTTCTAGGTTTGTCCTCGTGGCTCACATTGTATGAACCGCATCCACATGTGTTTACACATGTGTAAGGGGGAAGGAGATTTGGCAGGATCTGTTCCCTGGAAATGGAATTACATTGCATACGTTTCTCTGATTCTCGCTTTTCTCACTTCATGATCACATCGGGAAGAGCCCTTCAAATCAACTGGCACAGACCTACTTTGGTCCTCCTAGTAAGATATCTTTATCATATTTCCTAGTTGGACTGTGTCGTGGTTCTTAAGGCTTTCTTGATGGATGACGTGCACGCTGTCTTCAGTTTTTACTCTCCCACAGTGGAAGGGGAATCCTGCGTCTACCCTACCATGGCGCTTCTTCCTTCACCTTTGCGGATTTGTTGAATTAATTTTTGTTTCTTCTTTATACAACTATCAAGTGACATGAGTGGAGTCATGGTTCAGAATCTTTTGGAGGTCATGAGTCCCTTTGAAAAATATCATAAAAGTGATTTTAAAAAACTCTCTCCCCTAAACGTGCACTGACATTTTTAAGAACTGCACATAATTTTGGCAGCCTTGAACCTGGATGACAAATTCCTGCATTTGAGGAAAGTTTTGCATGGGAAAGAAGATTCTGGCATGGCTGCAATCATCCCCCCAGTCCCCATATCTCTTCCTCCTAAAGATGACCTGAACGGACCGTGAACCCAGAGCACAGTAAAGGCAGGCCACTGGGAAGGTCCAGCCAGACCAGCACACACTGTCACACCCTTCTCTGTAGAACTACAAGGCGCTTCGCACACCACTGGGCCCAGTGCTTCTTTAAATCCTGATTTGTGTGAGTTTGGGGTCTACTATGGAGATGCTCTCTGTCCTCCGTGTGATGTAATTATTGAGTGCTTGTCATTCACATGTCACTCGATTCTCAGAGACTTGCCATTTGCTATTGGTAATGTTGTCTTGGTTCTCATTCTTATAAAGATAATGGAGTAATGATTCCTGGATGAGGTATGAAATCTGAATTCACCATACCTCTTTTTTTGTTACACTTAAATATTATTATTTTTTTATTGTTGGGGATTCATTAAGGATACAAAGAACTAGGTTACACTGATTGCATTTCTTAGGTAAAGTCCCTCTTCTAATTGTGTCCTGCTCCCAAAAGGTGTGCCACACACCATGCCCCTCACCCCTCTCTCCTTCCCTCTTTCTGCCCTCCCCTTCCCCCACCCCCTCCATGTACTAGGTCATTAATTGTTCTCATATCAGAATTGAGTACATTTGATTTTTGCTTCTCCATTCTTCTGATGCTTTACTAAGAATAATGTGTTCCACCTCCATCCAGGTTAATACAAAGGATATAAAGTCTCCATCTTTTTTAATGGCTGAATTGTGTTCCATGGTATACATATACTTAATTCTGTTTTTTTAAAACAATTCTTTTTGGTTTTTTTTAGACAAGATCTCACTCTATTTCCTGGCCTAGAGTGCAGTGATGCCACCATAGCTCACTGCAGCCTCAAATGCCTGGGCTCAAGCCATTTCCTCCTGCCTCAGCCTCCTGAGTAGCTGGGACTATAGGCTCATGCCACCCTGCCCAGATAATTTTTTGTTAATTTCAAAGTGTTACAGGCTACACACTTTTGGTTACATAACTTGTATTTGTGCACTTTTAGTCCAAGTTATAAGTGTGCCCTTCACCCAGAATTTGTGCATGGCACCAGTTAGGTGTGAGTTTACCTCACCCCTCCTTTCCACTCCCACCTACCTGATTTATCTTGAGTTTTACTTCCATATGTGCACAAAGTATTGATCAACTAGTTCCAATTTTGTGTGAATTGCTGATATCAAAAGTCCCAAAGCAAGAGATGCTGGCAGGGGTGTGAAAAGAAGGGAACACTCATTCACTGTTGGTGGGACTGCAAACGAGTGCAACCTCTGAGGAAGATAGTGTGGAGATACCTCGAAGAACTAAAGGTAGCCTTATCTTTTGATCCAGCGATCCCACTACTAAGCATTTACCCAAAGGAAAAAAAGATGTTTTGTCAATTAGACACTTGCCCTCAAATTCTTATAGCAGCACAACTCCCCACTGCAAAGGTGTGGAATCAACCCAAGTGCCTGACCATCAATATATGAATGGATCAATAAAATGTGGTATATGTATACTATGGAATACTATTCAGCCATAAAAAATGGTGCTATAGTATCTCTTGCAACAGCCTGGATGGAATTAGAGAACGTTCTTCTAAGTGAAGTATCCCAGCTGATTTTTTTTGTAGAAAAGGAGTCTCGCTATGTTGCCTACATGGTCTTGAATTCCTGGGTTCAAGTGATCCTCCTGCTTCAGCCTCCCAAAGTGCTGAGATTACAAGCTGCCATAACTCTTATGCTTGTTTTTTGGCCAGTGTTTTAATGGCAGAAGTCAGTCCCAAGCTCTATTCAATAGTACCCTTTGCTGTCTTAGCCCCGACTCCGTAGGGTAGGAAGAGAATCTATAGCACATGCTCAAATTGAAACAGGCAGGAGACCAGAAGCCCTTTTTTAAGGGCCAGTCTGTTTTCTGCAGTTGCTTTAAAGAGATGGGCTGAAGATATTGATGTTAGGGAATCAGACTCCATCGGCCACCTCCTCGGCATCTGTTCCCCTTTTCTGCTGTCGCCTAAAGGTCAGAGGCCAGTCCAAGTTTATCAGGCATCAGGGACAGGCAAGGTCAGATGTTCTAGTGAACCAAGGCTGGAACCCCTTAACCACACATACGGTATCACTTTTGGAGCACGCAGCTTTGGAGTTTAAGTGATACATACTTATAAATAGTAAATACCCTCTCGTTTAAGAGACAGAGGATGAGATCGTTCCTTGGTGTTTAAGAAATCTATAAGGATGAAAATACAACCCCATGGGTCTAAAATGGGACAGTGTTAGTGGAAACTATAACCTTCCCACCGCAGAGATGAGATATTGATGGGGGGACATGGAACCAGTGATATGTGATGAGCAGGGTATCCCAAACCAAGTGAGCAGCACATGGTGCAGCCTCAGGCCAGGGATGTGCGTGAGTGAACAAGGCAACCGAGAGCAGCAGTGGCCAAGGACAAGGTCATTGCCTGAGACATGAAGACACAGAGGCAGTAACCGAAGGCGAAGCTGTAGACGCCGACCAAGCAGATTCTCTCACTAGGTGTCCACTGACGAGGCTACCTGAGGCCCCAAACTGGGGGATGGAAAACCCAAGGAAAACCATTTTAAGGAAAGCAAGTTAAGGCCACCACATGCTGCTGACAACAGGCCATGTCAATTTCCCAAAAGCCTGTGTCAAGACAGCACATATGAAAATAGTGACTGATTGGATTTTAATGAGTCAACCAAGGATTCCTGTAAAACTGGTACCAAAAAGAAAACCCAAATTCCTAGCTGCCATCATCCATGGAAAACCCCCTGTTTTGATATTCATAGTGCTATTTGATTTACCCCTCTACTTCTCTGTGGGGAAAATCTGCACAGTGACCAAACCCTGTGATTTTAGCTGCAAAGTCTCTTATTATAGTTGGCACCTGGCAGCACTGTCTGGCTGAGTTTCAATTCTGACAGGGATCCTTCACATTTTCCCTGTTACCCAAGAGTCCCCAGGGCTATGTGGCTCAGGCTCCTCCTGGAAGCACAGATGACCTCGGTCTCATCTTCTCTTTGACCTTTGGCATGTCCGGCCCGGTAGCATCTTCCTTTGACTGCACTGGGAACTCAGACCGAGGAAAGCTCATAAAGGTCTAAGATAGGGAAGTTGGAGAAGATGGGCCTCTCATATGAATGACAGCATTCTGTGTGGCAAGCCCAAGGCCAGACGCTCACACACATCGTTGTATTTCTTTAAGCTCATGACAGCCCTACGATGTTTGTATTCGGGAAAAGAAAGTCTGAGCAACTCGCTGGGGTCAACCAGCTAGTTAAGGAATCAGCATATTTTTGGTAAAATTTTTATTAGTATTTCATAGACATACAGAGAAGTGTAAAAACTCAGTGAATTTTTCACAAAGTGAAACCATGTAACCATAATTAGGTCATTTTATTTCTTCAACGTCTTTCTTTGGTAGTTTTCTTACATTTTTCTGTGGTTTCTCTAATTATTAATGGAATTTTTCTATTAGGACATGTCTCATTAGAAAGACACAAATTCCCAGTTTTCGTCAAGAAGGAATTCTGCCCGTGTCCACATCTGGCACCTACCTAACAGCAGCCGTTGCATAATCAGGGGTTTTTACACCTCTCTCTGGGACAACCGTCTTCTTTCTTCCCTGGACAAAAAGACCCCGGTTCACTACACCGGGACGGCCTGAATACACTTTACCTCTTAAGGTTGCACACGTGTGTCCAGGGAATTAAAGGTAGACACGTGCTCTTGAACAATTCTTCAAACAGCTTTGTGACTCTCCTCGACTGATCTCTGAGTCTAAATCTGCCCATTTCTCTCCGTGGACCACAAGTGCCACCCCCAGAACCCAAGCTCCCAGAGGGACAGGGATTTTGCTATTTTCTTCACTAACGCACTTCAGTTCCTAGACCAGAGTCTGGCACAAGAGTGGGTGCCAAATAAATACTTGAAATGAAAAATAAATGAGTAAAGAATACTTCCCCTCATCCGATCTCAAAATTTCCCACTTCCCTGAGAAACATTTTAACTTTCACAGTCCCCTGACCCTCCATTCCCCTCCTCTGCCGCCTTCGCTCAACTTCCCAGCTCCTGGTCGTGGTCCTCCGAGTTCTTTTTCTCATCCCAGCCCAGTCCAGGAGTTTAACATCTCATTCCTAGTCTCGGACTTCCTAGTTTAGTCTTTTAATTCCCTTCCCTCTGCAAGACACGCTATCGTCAGAGATTTTATACTTTTACACACTATTCCCTCTCTCAAAAATTCATTCGTAAATGGGAAGGGTTACCTCCGAAGAGAACAATTACAAGTGATTTTTTATTTTTTTTTGAGACAGAGCCTCAAGCTGTCACCCTGGATAGAGTGCCGTGGCATCACAGCTCACAGCAACCTCCAATTCCTGGACTCAAGCGAGTCTCCTGCCTCTGCCTCCCAAGTAGCTGGGACCACAGGCGCCCGCCA
>CAUYRH010037811.1:0-17824 GCA_963574655.1 Perodicticus potto | reverse complement strand
CTTTTCTTTTCTTTTTTTTTTGTGAGACAGAGCCTCAAGCTGTCACCCTGGATAGAGTGCTGTGGCATCACAGCTCACAGCAACCCCCAATTCCTGGGCTCAAGCGAGTCTCCTGCCTCCGCCTCCCAAGTAGCTGGGACTACAGGTGCCCACCACAACGCCTGGCCATTTTTTGGTTGCAGCCGTCATGGTTGTTTGGCAGGCCCGGGCTGGATTCGAACCCACCAGCTCAGGTGTACGTGGCTGGCGCCTTAGCCCATTAAGCCACAGGCGCCGAGCCGGCAAAATGATTTCTTATTATAGGCGAGATGAGCTAAATTTAAAAGAAAAAAAAAATCAATAAATTAATTTATTTTAAAATTAACAACTTTTACTCATCAAATGTCCATTAAGAGAGGATGAACACAATGTCACTATTCCAAAACACGTTTATCTGAGAAACGAAAATATAATGGTTTTCTGCCAATTCATAAGGAAAAGATAGATAACCCAATAAAAATTTGGCAAACACATCAACAAACAGTTTTTGAAATGAGTGTTCAAAATGTCCACATCAACTTAAAACATGGATTTGCAGCCTCATTAACTCATTAGACGGGCAAGTGCATATTATAATGAAGTACCTCTGTAAACCACTGGAATAACTAAATTGGAAAATGTAGACTATCCCAAGCATTGCTGAAGATTCAGAAGAGCTGGTGCAATTTTAAAAAACAGCAACTTCTAAAACTAAACATATACAAAGCCCATGACTCAAAATTTCTTTTTGAGGTATAATATCAACAGAATGTCTTCAAATGGTCATTAAAAGACATGTATCAACATGTGCATAGAGAGACAATCCACAGAGTTATATACATTTGCGTATTTATATTATTCATCTATGCCACATAAAATTCTCTCGTAAACCCACAGAATCTTCTAACATATGAATACAACTTACATGAGCCTTTGTCTCTGGCCTTCTTTTATCCCTTCAAACATGCCTCCTTTCTTTTCCCTTCCCTATCTTTTATCCGCTAATTCTGGACTCCTGTGTTCTAGCATTTGGGAATTCCTTACCTTTTCCAAAATGAATTATGCTATCATATTTCCTAAAAACATTTAAAGGCTAATCTTTTTTTCTTTATTTCTTGCTCCTCCACCCACCTCATCTTTCTAATTATTGTCTTCTATATGTGTTATTGGTCTGAATCTCACCCCTCAGTATTCTAAGAAACTTCCTTTCCATTTTCAATACCATCTCACCCAGTATATAGTGTTCTTATGTATATCTCTCACTTTCTGTACATAAATATTACAATACTTAGCAAGGCTTTGTGTCTCACTATTTATGTTTATTTCCTAACAGATTATAAATCCATTGAGGGAACACTAAGGAAGGATTCCTGGACACATTTATTTATTTTTGAATTACAATTCCATTGTTCAATATCTGCTAAAAATATCTACTAAATAGATAATTTTTCAATGATTAAGTGAATCATTACATGATTCATTTTCTTAACTAAGGAATAGAATTTCCTGTTTCAAAAAGATCATACATTTTAATCTGTTTAGAAAGTGAATGAATCTTATCCTTTGTTCAAACCAATGTATGGTCCAGAATTAAATTAGATCATTTTTAACATGTGGTTCAAGGACCCTTGGAGGTCAGTAGGATAATTTTCCAAATAATACTACAATATCATGGCATTTTTTCATATTAATTGTTTCAAAAATAGAGTTTTCCAGATCATGCACTTCCTGAGATTTGTAAAATTGTAAAATAATGTCATTTTACCAGTAACATTTTTGTCCATGAACATAGATATTACTCAGAAAACTATACTACTTAGAATTACATGTAATGAGATTCTTAGGGTTATTTTTAAAAGACTTAATTTTAAACATTTAATTTAAACAGAAAATATGAATAAATATTAACTAGTAAAGCTAAAGAACTTTGAGGTCTTTAATAAAAATATAAAGGTGTTCTTTGATTAAATAAAAAATATTGCTAATCTAGAAAATTCACTGAATACTCTTGGCTTGGATTCAATCTATAAATTACATGAATATAGAGTTTAGAGTTAACTTTCTGTAAACATGTCCAGTATGTTACTTGGAAGGATAAGGTAGACATTTTCCTGAGTAAACACTTACTTTACAATAATATATATATATTTTAAAAATACTACTTGTTTGGGCAGGGCCTGTGGCTCAAAGAGTATGGCGCCAACCCCCTATGCTGGAGGTGGCAGATTCAAACCCAGCCCCAGTGGGGGGGAAAAATGCTACTTGTTCAAGATAGTACTTTCAAACACAAACACAGGAATTTTTCTAGAATATTGCCTAGAATGAATTTGCAGATATAAGAGAAAAATAATTTTGTTCTGTTTTTCCCTAATTTTACTGAGAGTTTGCATATGCATAAGAAGAATGCTGGTTACTCTATTTTGCACATGTGTAGGCCAGAGGGTATTTTACAACCATAATATTTCAAAATGTAATATTTATATGCTACATGAATGAAAATTGTAATTTATTGGCTTTAAAATTAACTTTGTTATATTTGTAAAGCTTTTTGAACTTCTATGTGCAATCCTTTTTCTACCATTAAATATAGAAAAATAATTTCTCAAAAAAAAAAAAAGTAATATAGCAGACTAGAGTCATCTTATCAACTACTCATGGTTTTCTTGAAGGAGAAGAAGAATGTCCAAAAGAAATGGAAGCCTACTGGAGGATATCATAAATGAAAACGTTCTAAGTGTCACTAAAGAGTCCTAAACACTTTAGAGGAATATTGAACTTCAGGTCATCCCAACACAAATGAAGCATCTCTAAGATACATTGTCATGACCTGTGCAAAGTCAAGATGAAAGAGAATATTCTGCAAGCACTCAGGAATAAATGCCAAGTGACCTATAGGGGAAAACACATCACGTTGACAGCAGATATTTCATTTGAAACATTCCAAGCCAGAAAGGAATGGTCAGCTACCTTTAACCTTCTTAAGAAAAATAATTTTCAGTCCAGAATACTATATCCTACTAAACCAAACTTCAAAATCAATGGAGAAATCAGATCTTTTGCTGACAGGCAAACATCCAAGAAAATCACCACAAGACCAGCTCTATGGGAAATACTTATGCCTGTTTTCCACACTGAACATCACAATGGACCACCAGGAATGTTAACACCCAGAAACTAAAAGACAAAACATAGCTTCCACAATGGTGCAAAGGATAAAACTAAGCAACAGACACTAACAAAATAAAATGAGTAGAACTCCACCAAAATTATCAATATTCTTACTAAATGCGAATGGCTTGAATCCCTCACTGAAAAGGCACAGGCTAACTGATTGGATAAAAAAAGCACAAGCCATCCACATGCTGTCTCCAGGCAACACACCTATCCTGGCAGGAAAAAATAAGACTCAGAGTAAAGGGTTGGAAAATAATATTTGAGGTCAATGGAATTCAGAAGAATGGAGGAGTCAAAATCTTGTTTTCATGTGCAAGTAGATTTAAAGCAACTAGAGTTAAGAAAGACAAATATAGTCACATCATTCTGGTCAAGGGAAAAATACAGCAACAGGACATTTTAATGATAAATATTTATGTGCCCAACTTAAATGCTCCCATACTTATGAACAAACCTTGATTGTTTTGAGCAATATGATATCCTATAACACAATAATACTAGGGACTTTAAAGGCCTGTAAACAGAAACTAAGCAAAGATACAAGGAACTCAAATGTGACAAATGGGCTTAAAAGACAAATACAGAACACACCATAACAAAGCTAAAGAAAATACATTCTTCTCATCAGCCCATGGAACATAATCCAAAATAGATCATGTCCTGTCACAACTTAAACCTCAATGAAGTTAAAAGACTTGAAATTATCTTATATCTTCTCAGACTACAAGGCCATAAAAGTGGAAGTGAATTCAAACAAAAATTTTTATCCCCACAAAAAGACATGGAAATTACACAACCTTATGCTGAAGGACAGGTGGATCAAGGAAGAGACAAAAAAGAAAATCAGAGGGCAGTGCCAGTGGCTCAAGGAGTAGGGCGCCAGCCCCATATACGGGAGGTGGCAGGTTCAAACCAGGCCCCAGGCCCCCCAAAAAGAAAATCATTAATTTTCTTGACCATAACAGTAATGAAGCTATAAGTTACCAAAACTTGGGACACTGCACAAGAAGTTGTAAGAGAGAAATTCATCACAATAGATTCCTACATTCAAAAAACATAAAGCAAATCAATAACCTAGTGAATCATCTTAAAGAAATGGAAGAAGGTCAATCCAATACCAAACCTAGCATAAGAAAAGAATAACCAAAATTAAATCATAAATAAATAAAACTGAAACCAAAAGAATCATTCAGAAAATCAATGAAACAAAAAGTTAGGTCCTCAAAAGTTAAATAAAATCAATAAACCTTTCACAAGATTAGCTAGAAACAGGAAAGTAAAATCTTGAATAACCTCAATAAGAAACAAAAAAGGGGAAATAAAAAACAAATACTACAGAGATATAAATTATTATCTCTGACTACTAACTATAAGAAGCTCTATGCTCATAAATTTGACAATGTAGAGGAAAGAGACCAATACCTGGAATCCTTCTAACTCTCTCAACTTAAACAGAAAGTAATAGATCTCTTGAATAGACCAATATCAAACACTGAGATTGAAGAAACAGTGTAAAAGCTGCCAATGAAAGAAAGCTTCACTGCAAACCAGAAGCTTCACATCAGTATTATAACAAACCTTCAAAGAAGAGCTTGTACCCATACTGCAGAACCTATTTCAAAACATTTAGAAGGAAGGAACCTTCCCCCAACAGGTTCTAGGATCCAACTAAAGAGGAAAACTACACACCAATTTCACTAATGAATATTGGTGCAAAAATAATAAAAACTTACATAATAAATTATAGCTAAAATTAAATAAAATTATACATAATGATCAAGTAGGCTTCATCCCAGGGATGCAAGTCTGATTTAACATATGCAAATCTGTAATTGTAATTCCCCATATCAATAGAAGCGAAAACAAAGACCATAAGATCCTCTCAAATAGATGCAGAAAAAGTATTCGATCAAATTCAGCATGTCTTTCTAACAAGAACGCTTAAGAAAAAAGGCATAGGTGGCGCATTTCTAAAGCTGATTGAAGCTATCTATGACAAACTGACAGCTAATATCATACCTAATGGAGTATAAATGAAAGCTTTTCCACTTAGAACAGGAACCAGATAAATACGTCCTCTATTTCCACACTATGCAACATGGTTCTGGAAGTTCTAGCCAGTGCAATCAGGCTAGAGAAGAATATAAAGGGCATCCAAATGGGGGTAGAGAAGATCAAACACTTGCTCTTTGCTGACGATATTATATATACTTAGAAAACCCAAGATACTCATCCATAAGACCCCTGGAAGTGACCAGGAGAGACTCATCTTCGCAGGCAAGTAGCTGGAGGATGGTCACACTCTTTCTGATTACAACATCCAGAAAGAGTCAACCCTTCACCTGGTCCTCTGTCTGAGAGGTGGCATGCAGATTTTTGTAAAGACCCTTCATATTCTTGACCTGCAAGAACAAGACGTTGGAGGTGGAGCCCAGTGACACCCTCAGGAACGTGAAGGCCAAGATCCAAATAAAGAAGGTATCCCTTCTGACCAGCAGAGGCTCATCTTTGCAGGCAAGAAGCTTGAAGATGGTCATATTTTTTCTGACTACAATATCCAGAAAAAGTCAAGCCTGCTCCTGGTCCTCCGTCTCAGGGGTGGCTGTTAATTCTTTAGTCTTACATTCACAGTGCCCAGTGATAGCATTACTCTGCACTATAGTCATTTGCCCCAATTTAAGTTTAGAAATTACCAGTTTCAGTAATAGCTGAACCTGTTAAAAATGTTAATAAAGGTTTTGCTGCATGGTAGCAAGAAAAACAAAACAAAACAAACAAACAAAAAAACACAGTAATATCTCAGGGTATAAAAGTAACATCCACAGGTTGATATCCTTTGTATATGGCAATAACAGCCAAGTTGAGAAGTTAATCAAAGACATAATTCCCTTTACAGTAGCTTCAAGGAAAATAAAATACCTAGGAATATATCTAACAAAAAAGGTGAAGGATCTCTTTCACAAAGAGAATGATGAAACTCTAAGAAAAGAAATAGCAGAAGATATTAAGAAATGGAAGAACACACCATGCTCTTGGCTGGGAAGAATCAACATTGTTAAAATGTCTCTTCTACCCAAAGCAATCTATATCTTCAATGTAATCCCAATTAAAACAAAAATATCAGGGTGGTGCCTGTGGCTCAAAGGAGTGGGGTGCCAGCACCCTATGCAGGGGTGGTGGGTTCAAACCCAGCCCTGGCCAAAAACTGCAACCCCTCCCCAACAAACAAACAAACAAAAAACCCCCCAACATCATACTTTGAAGAACTGAAAAAAAAAAAAATAGTTCCTTGTGTTGTAAGTAACCAGAAAAAAAGCCCTACAGAGCCTAGGTAATTTTTTGTAATAAAAACAAAGCCAGAGCCATCACTCTACCAGACTTTAGGTTATATTATAAGGTCATGGTGATCAAAACAGCATGATATTGGCACAAAAATATAGAGACATAGATGGAACCAAAAAGAAAACCAAGAGATGAAACCAGTCTCTTATTGCCATCTAATCTTTACTAAAACAAACAAAAGCACACACTGGGGAAAAGAATCCCTATTCAATAAATGATGCTGTGAGAACTGGATAACCACATGTAAAAGACTGAAACTGTACCCACATCTTTCATCACTTACAAAAATTGACTCAACATGGATGAAAGATTTAAATCTTAGACATGAAACAATAAAAATCTTAAAAGAAAATAGGAGAGACTATTGAGGATTTTGGTCTCGGTAAAGAGTTTATGAAGACTTTAGCAGCCATCACAATGACAACAAAAATAAACAAATGGGTCTTATTAAACTGAGAAGCTTCTGCACAGTGAAAGACACAGAAAATAGACAGCCTTCAGAATGGGAAAAGATATTTGCATATTATGAATCTGACAAAGGCTTGATAACTAGAATCTATAGAGAACTCAAATTAATCAACATAAAAAGTGCAACCAATCCCATTTATCACTGGGCAAGAGACATGAACAGAACCTTCTGTGAGAAAGATAGATGAATGGCTAACAAACATCTGAAAAAATTCTCATGGACCCTAATCATCAGAGAAATACAAATGGAAACCACCTTGAGATACAACTTAACCCCATTGTGAATAGCCCACATCACAGAGTCCCAGAGCCTAGATGCTGGTATAGGTGTGGAGAGAGAGGGACACTTTTATACTGTTGGTGGGATTATAAAGTCATACAGCTCCTTTGGAGGTAAGTATGGAGAATCCTCAAAAAACTCATATGAGACCTGCCATTTAACCCCACAATTCTACTACTGGGCATCACCCCAGAAGAAAAAAAATCATCTTCTCATAAAGACATTTGCACTTACTGTTTATCTCAGCTCAATTTACAATTGCCAAGATGTGAAAACTACTTAAATGTCCATCAATTCAGGAATGGATTGACAAATTGTGGTGTATGTATACTGTGGAGTACTTTTCAGCCATAAGAAAGGATGGTGACTTTACACCTTTTGTATTAACCTGGATGGAGATTAAACACATTCTTTTTAGTAAAATATCATAAGAATTGCAAAACCAATATCCAATTTACTAAGTTTTTTTATGAAGCCAGAAGACGATCTAATACACACCCACATAGGAGAAAAACTTAATTGTATTCAAGTTGGAGGATATGTGATGAGGGGGAGATTGGTGTTCTCCCACGTAAAGGGCACTAGGTATATGGCGCAACTTTTGGTGCAAGACAGAACTACAAGAGGAACTCTACCTAACAAAATTCAAATATTGTGACCTGCCTGTTTGGACCCTCACAATAACCTAAAATTTAAAATAAAGAATGAATAAACAATTTCTCCTACAATTTAGTTTACCCACAAAAATACAAGTTGATCATTATTTTTTGACCAGTTTAAGAATTACTTAATTCCATTCTAGTTAGTCTTGTTTATTGATTACTAGCTCTTTGATTCTATAATCATCAGATACTGTGTACTTTAATATTGTTTTTACCAAGATGAATAATAAAAATATTTAATTTT
The DNA here is from genome assembly GCA_963574655.1 of Perodicticus potto. Lineage (NCBI taxonomy): Eukaryota > Metazoa > Chordata > Mammalia > Primates > Lorisidae > Perodicticus > Perodicticus potto. The sequence goes on along the minus strand of CAUYRH010037811.1, from coordinate 9,636 downwards.
AAATTTACATTTTAAATATGATTACATTATTGTTAATCACAACTTTGTTTATATATTAATGCTAAACATTCTTGTCATTTTATGACATATTTGTATTTTATCATGAGTTTCAGGCCAAATTAATCTTTTTGTCAGATTTACTATTTTATGTTGCACTCTTTAGATAGTAATAATGATGTATTTATCTTTAAGTATACTAGAATTGAATTTTAAAATTATGTAGACTTTAGAGGTACAGCAAGAATAGTTGAAGAAGAAATTATACATATAGATGTCTGTTGGACTTTTGTGTTGTCTTTTTAAAAAAATTAATTTTAGATTTAATTATAAAATCTACAAAGCAACTTTACTTGTTTTGAATTAACCTAGATGGAGTTGAAACATACTCTTCTTAGTAAAATATCAGAAGAATTGAAAAGCGAGTATCGAATGTACTCAAGACTAGTATGAAGCCAGCAGAGGAACTAATAGATGCCCACAGAGGAGAAAAACTCAGTTCAACTCAAGTAGGGGGAAAGGGGAGGAGGGAGAGGAGAGATCAGAGGAGAGAGGGGAGGGATAGGAAGGGGGTGGGGGATTTGTGTATTCCCCCCTAGTGGGCACAATGTATGGATACCTGACACACCTTCTCAGTATGGGGCACAACTACAAAGGGGACTTTACCTAACAAATGCAAACATTGTAACCTAATCCTTTGAACCCTCATATTAATCTAAAATTTAAAAAAAGCAACAAAGAGTACATGAATAGAAACAATGACACATAAACTCTTAGGTTTCCTTTACTCAAACACTTATGAAAATTCTACCATATTGTCTTCCTTTGTCTTCCTTGTTTCTTTTTTGTTGTTGTTTGTTTTTTTCTTTGCTGGAGTTTTAAAAAATCAGAGTTTTTAAAATCTTGATGTACATAAATATCACTTGGTGTTTTTTGTAGACCACACTGTCTAAGTGCCACACTTAAGTAATATATTTGCAAAGCATACTTTTCAACTTTAAAGTATGTCAACTTTGCATATTTTATTATGCATTTATAAAAGTATAGACATTTCCTTACACAACCATGTGCTATGACCAGACTTAAAAACTAACAATAACTGCTTAGTACCTTTTAATTCCAAGGCCATAATCATGTTTTCCTAATTATCTTAATAATTTATTTTTGCTCTCTCTTTGTCCAAACACAACTTAAGGCAACAAAATTGACAATTTGTTTTGCCTCTTGAATTTTATTTGATATATACAGTTGGTTCCAATTCATTTTATTTAATTTTCACATCCCACTGAGTAGTGGCAATTATCCTATGGAATATAACACCATCTGAGACCAGCTTTCTTCTGGTATTTATTAGCTTGTCTTCCACATCCACTCAGATTTAGGACAAAACAGAGGAATTTCATTTACTTGCTGCTTTCTTGTGCTAGAAGGTGCACTTTCTCCAGTCCATCTTTTTAATATGACTACAGTTTTTCTTTTTTCTTTTCTTTCTTTCTTTTTTTTTGGGGGGGGGCTCCCATACATGTAACTTGAGGCCTTGTCTTCTGTTCCTACTAGAGGCTCCAGCATCTTGACGTCTACAAGGGCTCACCGGGTAGAAGTAACTTCATTCACCTGTCTAAAAATGTAAGAATTTCCTTTATTTATTTTACTTATAGTTGAAACTGCTTATCCATAATAAAATTGAATGAAATCCCATATACTATATCATTTCATCTCTGAATATTTAATCATGTAACTAAATGTTAAAGATTTCTTAATTTTAAAAGTATGTCAAAAATATTTTATACTTGAATTTCTGCTAAGTCATTAATATTAAATAGTATAAAATGCTCGTGCAATATTCACATTTTGTCAATTATATTATTATTCTTAATTAGGGTTTTATTTACTATACAAATAAGGTCTGTAACTTTTAGCTGATAGATATGTTGGAATCTCTCTCTAAATCTCAGTCATCTCTTCTGCTCCTCTGCTTGCTTTTATGTTGTTATTTTTATGATTGAAAAACCCAAAATATTTGTCCTGTGGATTTTTCTATGCTTTAGATTTTTTCAATTACATTCCCAGGGTATTATTTAATAAGTTTTTTTGTGCACAGATTCTTTGTAAATTGGTAGTTAGGTATAGGAACTTGGTCATATTATAGTTTGATACATTAGTGATTAGAAAAACTAATTCTTATATTTTGGACTTGGTCATATTATAGTTTGATAGATTAGTGGTTGGAAAAACAAATTCATATATTTTGGTATTCCCATGCCTTCTATTGTCAACTTTTTGCTTACTCTAAAGTAGAGTTTTGGGGTAAAATTATGGAAAGTTCTTATTCTCCCCTCTTCCCATCCCTTCATTTTTTTTCTTTTATGAGTTTTCAAAGTAATGAGTCAATTATATATTTTCTTCTAAAGGTGACCAATCAGATTTTTGTTGCTGGTGTTTCTTAGTATCAACAATAAACTCACAGATTAAGTACATTTGATACATTTCAATCCACTGCATTTAGTTTTAAATATGTTTAAATGCTGCTAACTTTGCCCATTGATAGCTTATTCAAATTTGCTTCTTGGATGTTTTTGAAAAGACTATATTACTTCTAGATTAGATTCCTTACTTTGCCATAATACTGAGGAAAAAAAATGCATCGTTGGGACAAAAAGGTGTATAAAGTAATTTCCGGTTTTTATTTCTAGATTTTTGCTTGTCATGGGGGTAATCTGTGGAAAGCATGTTCAAGTGATCGTATTTGAGAATAATGCAAAAGGAACACTGGTGTATCATTTTAAATTTATCAGTCAGTTTTCTTGGGATTCTAGCAATTCTGTTTGGGTATCAGCTTGCAATTTTTCTACACCAAAACATTTGTAACTTTTACTGATGAGTTGTATACCAAATCTGCATTTCCATATAGGTCAAGTTTCATGGAACATATGTTGAAATTGCTCTATCTGGTTTTTTTTTTCCTCACTAAACTTGGTTTGCTAAAAAGTCAGTGACTAAACAATAAACTATTTAACTCAATAATATATCTAACAGGTTGATTTTTCTAATCAATAAACCTAGATGTACAGGTACAATGGCTTTCAATAAGCCTAAAACTACTTCATAAAAGATTCCAAGATACCACACTTTGTGATATTGATAGGGTCCCTATTTTCTTAATATAAGTGTATTATCTAATCCCCTCTTTCTCTTCAGGTAATCATCTAATTAAACATTCCAAATGTACCGGAAGAATGTTTTTATCCTGAAGAAAACTTTAACTACTAGTTGTACCTATTTAGCACAATATGTACAATTTAGTGTCTTGGAATAAATTGTCAAATGTAACTTAAAATCTAAAGAGACTTTTTAAGCTGAAAACATTGTTAATCCAATACAGTGTAAATACATGATAGCCACCAGTTATCTCACAATGGGAATTATTAAAATGATGTGAAAATATTGCATCTGCTTTTAGTTAATCAGTTCCAGTTTGTTTTCCTTGTACTTCTCCTGGAAAGTTTTAATTTTTCAGAAAAACCTCCTAAATAAGGACAAAATATAAAGCTTAACTTAGGAGATTATTGTGCAATTACTCCTCCAGAATGCTGAAATATAAGAAAAGCAAGATAACATAATAGTACGTATTTACGTAGATAATTTAGCACCTACCGCACATACCTCTTCATTGCTTTAGGTTCATTTTGTAAATGAAATAATAATTAGTACTAAGTTCTTTCCTTATACACCTTGCTACATTAGTCTCCTGTTTTCATCCTCACCATCTGTTCTCATTGCAAATAGCATCTTAAGTTTTTGTTTATGATTGAATGATTCTTTGTTCTAGGGAAAGAAAATATAGTAGGAACGAAGAGTCAAGAAACCTGAAATCTCTTTATTTTCATTGTTATTATCTAAGAAAAGATTTTGCAAAAGAGAAAATATGACTTATTATTGCAGGAGAATTGCCAGTGACATGGCTAGTAATTAGTCTCAAATTATCTTCAGTAGAGCTCACCTCCTCGCATTACAGTTCAGAACATGGGAGTCTTAGAGAAACAATCCAGGTAGAAGATCATTAAGATTCCCACTGTGACATGCCATGTGGAACCATGTTGTTCAATTTTTTTACCTGTATTGTGCTGTATTTTATTCTACAGAAGGTTCCAGCTTATTTTGCAAAGACCCAGATGTTACACATTTATGATCAGAAAAGTGTGTTGCACATTTACATTTATGAAAATTCCTATATGCTTCAATAATAAAGTTGGCTTAGAATGCTGTGTAAATTGCTTCATTCTATTATATACCATTGTTTTCACGATACAATCTTCTGCCAGTGTGAGAAAGTACTTTTTCTTTTGATCAACTTATTTTTAAATGACAGAGAGGAGATGCTTTGGTTTATAGAGTGCAGTATATGGACACAATTGTTTGTATCAGTCGGTAGGAACTATTTTTTCACCAAAAAAACATATGGTATACTGTTTTTGTGTGTGACATTGTTCCTTCATTGTGGACTGTAATTTATGGCTCTTGATGTAGTGCAGTCTGGAGAATTACAGTGTAGCATCCATTGTCTGAAGGGTGACACGTTAAAGTTAACAAGATACTTTTTTCCTATGAGATGCCTGTAATCAATTTGAATAGCTTCTTTTACAAATATTAAAAGAATAATTATATATTTGTATAGATACTTGTGTGGATACTGAGAGAAAGAATACTTACAACATACACGAGGTCTGAAAATTAAGTTCATGAACTCATCACTATGAACTCATGTTGGCAGCTCTGTAGGAACAACTTCGTCAGGTTTCATACCCACGTGGGTATCAGTGTCTCACAGCTATATTCATGTCAACGTGTGGCAGTGCCTTGCTGAGTGACATCAACATTGTTGTGTTTTTTTGTGTGTTGCCACAAGAATGTCAGAGTTTGAATTAGAGCAATAAACAAATATTAAATTTCTTGGCAACTTGGCAAGAGCGGTAGTGAAATCAGTGACATGTTAGTCCAAGATTTGGGGAATAATGCCATGATGAAAACAGCAGTGTACAAAAAGATTAAATGTTTTTTTTCTGGGGGGAGAGAGAGAATCACTGATGAAAAATGGTCAGTGTGTCCAGTTATGAAAGAACTGATGCAAATATTGCAAAAATTTGTCAAATTGTGTGTCAAATCCATCAACTGACTGTGAGAAGCATAGCAGATTTAGTAAACATTGACAGAGAAACAGGAAAATCTTGGCATGAGAAAGGTGTGTGAAAATGGTCCAGGCGGAACTGACTGATTAACAAAAGCAAAGAGCTTACACTGCCTTGTCTGTGAGAGAGTTTTCAATCACTAAACAAGTAACTGTATTGGAACACTATGCCTGATCTGGTCCCCAATGACTTTTTCTTTACCTAAAGATAAAATAATTGAAATGAATACATTTGATGATTTTTCAAGACATCAAGGGTAATACAAGGACACCTCTGATGGCCATTTTGAAAAAATAATTCCAAAATTGCTTTGAAGTGTAGACTATGTGCAGACATTGGTGCATAGCTTCCCAAGGGGAGTACTTCAAAGGTGATTGTAGTGAAATTCAGCAATGAGGTATTTAGCACTTTTTCTAGGATGAGTTTGCAAACTTAATTGCCAGGCCTCATATATTGTGTGTGGAAATGCAACATAGAGCAACCTCTATGGCAACTTGTATAAAGATACCTCAAAAAAATAAAAGTAGGCCCACCCTCCATCAACTTGCCTATTGGGTATATACTAAAGGAAAAATGAAAGTCATTTTATCAATCAGACATGTGCACTTGAGTGTTGATTGCAGCACAATTCACAATCACAAAATGTGGAACCAAACCCAATGCCACTCAATACATGAGTGGTTTAATAAAATGTGGTATATGTATGTTTAGCTATAAATAAGGGTGAATTAATACCTTTTATAACAACCTGGAAGGAAATGCAGACATTCTTCTAAGTGAAGTTCTGCAACAAATGTAAAACAAACACCATGTGTACTGTTAAATTGTCACTAATTAATCAATATCTGCCTGCACATTTGGTAGTAAAACTCAACAGAAAGCAAGCAAGTGGAGGGGGGGCAGAGTAAATTCACACCTAGTGGGTATAACGTGTGCTATTCAGTTGATGGGCACACGATAACTTTGACTCAGACTGTATAAAAACATTTATAGTAACCCCCACAATATTCTGAAATAAAAAAATAAGTCAGTGAAAAAATTTACATGGAAAAGTTCTTTTCAGTAATTTTTTCAGAATTTATTTTTTCATATCACTTACGAGCATTTCCCCTTTCTAAGAGATGCTAATCCTTCTCACATGACCTATAGGGTAAAAGAAAAACTAAAAGTTCTCCAATAAATAGATGGAGAAGCATTATATATTAAAAGAACAATAAGGTGAAGGAAAAGCAAAGATACATAGTATTTGTAATTAATGGCATAGACAATTACAAAAAAACATGTAAGAGCCCAGGGTGGCTATATTCATATCACCACTTGAATTATGTTATTAGTCCAATAAAATTTAATAATTAATGTGTTTATGAAGAGGATATTTGTTAATTCCCTACTATATGTATGTCATAATGATGGATTACCTTAAATGAAATAATATTTTTTTATGTAGGAGATAAATAATATTTAAAAAATTGCTGCTGTACTGAGACAATTTAAAAATTATCAATGTAAAATATATGGTGGAAATATAGCCATGAATCCTTTGACGGTTGTGGAAGGTGGATTAAAAACTATAACTTCCCTAGTAGGTAAATAAGGAAGATGAGAGCATTGCAGACAAAACAACATGGTTAAGGGAAAAAACTATGTATGTATGTATTATATGTATGTATTTATATACTATATGTAAATTATTATTCATTGCATGCTAAAAATTTTGTCAAGAGAAGAAAAGACAAGTTTAAGAGTGGAGCCCGGAGAGGTAAGCTATGAGTGAAGGAAATAAAGCTTAGTTTGACAGGCTATGCCTTCCTCATTTTATAGATGTAAAGAAATTAATGGATTTTAAAAGAATTAGTGACAGTTTTCATTAAAAATTGTTATAATCATAGAGCAGAGGATACGGTATAAAATGATTATATTATATTGAATTATTAGTAGTGAATATATAATAAATTATAAATGTGTATGTATCTCCCAAACCGTGTAATGATTAACATATAAAGACTCCATTGTTTGAACTTAAATCATGTAAATTCCAGCACTCTGAGAGACTGAGGCAGGAGGATTGCTTGACATCAGGAGTTGGAGATCACTGTGGGAAAGACTGAGATGCCATTTCTACTAAAAATAGAAAAATTAGCTGGGTGTCATGTGGGCACCTGCAAACTCAGCTTCTCAGAAGAGAGAGGCAGGAAGATCATTTGAACCCAGGAGTTGGAGGTTGCTGTGACCTATGATGCCATGGCACTGTACTCAGGGAAACAGAGTGAGACTGTCTCAAAAAAACCAAAAAAATACGGAAAGATTTTTTTAAGTCTAGAGTTGAATATAGGTTTCCTTAAAATAAGTACATGGTTTCAAATAGTTTATCTGAATGGTCAGTTTCTTAATACAATGAGATTTATAAGAGTAGATGTGCCCTGTCAAAATTAAATAAAACCCTGGTAATATTCCCTGTTGATATTGCTAAATATCAAGTGATATGTTGCTGAAGGCAGCAAGGAAATTCTGACATCTAGTTCTCACATCCGCAACCAGCATGCTCACTTAAGTCTTTTCTGGAGGTTATGTGGGAAGTACAGAGGAAACTTGAAGTCCATCAGATAAAAGTACAAGGAGGCCTAACCCACTCTGAAAAAGAGAGAGGGCGTGTGTTTCTGGGGCCAAGAGAACAATATATTTGAGGAAATATTTTCATGACATGAGCCTGCTTTTCATCCTCTTGTTTAAAAGGAGTAGACCAATCCACAATTGAATAATAAAATAAGAGACCTCCATAGAATCCACATACTTTGAATAACTAAAAGAGAGTTAAACAAAAAAAAAAAAAAAAAAGAAAAACTAAAAGAAAGTTAAACAAAAAGAAGATAAAAAAAAGTATATATAAAAGAATAATTTCAAGAAAATAACAATTTATTAACCATATATGCTCTTTAGTAAAATAATAAAATAGAGAGTTCAAAGAATACAGAGGGTATTATAAGAAAATAGGGCATATATTAAATTAGAAAACCTAAGTTAAAAAATACAAACTAAAATGATTTCAAGGGTAGAAGACATTAGAGAGAGCAAAAAGAAGATGGATATGATTAACACGATGTGGAGTAGAAAAGATACTCAGCCTATGTCTAGTTGAACAAAAACATGTCTTTAAAGAGTGCGAGGTAGCGATAGAGATGACAGGAGAGACAGAGAAGAAAAGCAAGTTATAAAGTTCACTGGGTACACTTTCACAACAACTTGATGATCTAGCTGAGGGGATAAAGATAAACTACTGATATAATTGCAAATATTCTGCAAGATTTAGTATTTCTAAACGAATAAAGTTCCAGGCAGAGTTCATGATTTTTCCTTGTATTTTAAAAAGCTGCTCTTTAAAGTCATCTGCCACCCTGCTTTAGCGATTCTCAAACACAACCACTTCTAATTTACCCATCCGTTTCTGATGCCACTCTTAAAGAACTGTGGCATCAGACTCAGGATTGGGTGCAGAGATACAAATGGAATTTTAGAGAATTGGGTCCAAGAACAAAACTTTCAAAGAAGTTTTACCAGGTGATTTGTAGCAAGACTTGAGAAACACTACTTTATATCCTTTTTTATTTACTTGTATATTTGATTGGAAAAATTTCCCACTATGACTATAGTTTTATTTTTTAATATCCAACACCTTTTACTATATATATATTTCAATATTATGTGTTTCACACGGTGAAGATTCAAGAACTTTTTTTTCAATTATAATTTTTATTAATTATTTCTTTGGAATAAAGTAAATATCATATCACTGGTATATTAATTTGTGTTCTTTAGCCATTAATTCAGTCTGGTAACTTTTCATATATAAGGGGATTTTTTTATTTTTCTTTCTTCTTGAACTGGCTATTCATTTTCGCCCATTCTAGTATTGGTTTGTTTATTCCTACATAAACAGGAATATACAGAATATACATATAGCAGAAATACTATATATTATACATATTATGAGTACTAAATTTTGTCTGTATAAATGTTGCAAATATTCTTCTCAATCATGAACATTTTCATATTGCACTTTGGCTCAAAGATTTTAATTAATGAAGAAAAGAATATATTGCTATCATTAGTTAGAAAAGAGGTATTTTCTCATTTACTATGTGAAAACATTTTTGATCCGTATTTAGAAGTTTTCTCCTGACCCTTCAAATATGCACCACAAGTGTGATCTCACCCTTTATCCTCTCTCCCCCTACCCTCTCCCTCCCCTTCCCTCCCTCTCGCCTTTCCCCATCTTCTTGTGCAATAAATGGGTTGTAGTCTTTGCTTGAAAGATATAAATTTGCTTCATATTAGGGGTATATACATTGGATACTTTTTCTTCCATTCTAGAGATACTTTGCTAAGGAGAACATGTTCCAGCTCCATCCATGTAAATATGAAAGAGGAAAAGTCACCATCCTTCTTTAAGGCTGCA
>CAUYRH010037809.1:0-41147 GCA_963574655.1 Perodicticus potto | reverse complement strand
GCTGTACAGAAGCTTTTCAGTTTAATTAAGTCCCATTTGTTTATTGTTGCAGTTGTTACTATTGCCATGGCAGTCTTCCTCATAAAGTCTTTCCCCAGGCCAATATCTTCCAGTGTTTTTCCAATTCTTTCTTTGAGGATTTTTATCGTCTCATGCCTTAAATTTAAATCCTTTATCCATCTCGAATCAATCTTTGTAAGGGAAGAAAGGTGCACATCCAGTTTCAGTCTTTCACATACGGATATCCAATTCTCCCAGCACCATTTATTGAATAGGGAGTCTTTCCCCCAGTGAGCACTCTTGGCTCACTTTTTTAAAACTAGAATTCTGTTTCTCTTTCTCAATGTATTTTGTTGTCCCTGGCCCTCAAGATTTCTGTTTAAAAACCAGTGACCACAGTATTTGTGCTTTTTTAGTCAATTGAGGTAAATTTTTATCTGTGTGGTCAGTATTATTTCATCCAAATGAGTTACTGGAATTTCTGTGAAGAGTTTTGTGAAGGATCATAACTGTAATGGTTCAAGCTTATAATGTGTTAAATGAAATCTCAGGAATATTTTCAAAAGGACTTTTAACTCTGTTTATTTAAGACAGACACTGAATGCTTTTCTGTATTTCACAAATAGGTTTGCAGCTGGCTTTGGGAAATGTTAATGGATAGGTCAACCAAGCAATCAGCAAGTTTGTAGTATGTTGCTCTTCTAGGTTTACCACCATCATATATTCTGAGGAAATTATTCATGATTTTCTGACTTGTGTTCCACCTCTCTTGGTAAGGACACTTTTCTTCCTTTTCATGTTAGTTTCCCTTTTTTCCATCCTTTAGCCATCCATTGCCTACTGGTCCATCCTCAACTCTGTCCTCACACTCTCCTTTCTCATGACTCCAACAAGCCTTGCTATGGGTATAGGTAGACACATGACTTCCAAAATGGCCAGCCTTAATCCTCATAGCTGTATAGCCTGAGATCAGTAGATGAATATCAAACCTGTTACCGAACATCTTTATTTGCATGCCCTTCAGGAACGTCTCATTCAGTGTATTCCACATAGACCCATCATTTCTCCTGACTCTTAATTTACTTAATTGGCCATGCTTGAGAACTAAGTGTCATCCCTAATTCCTTCCTGTTTCCTACTTATCATATTCAATCTGTAAGGAATATTTGTTCATCCTTGCTGATCCAATGTAGTTAATACCTTTTTATTCTTTCCTTTTCACTCTATCACTACTGGTATTACCTGACTTAAAACTCACAACTTGGGTGGCTCCTGTTGCTCAGTGGGTAGGGTGCCGGCCCCATATACTGAGGGTGGTGGGTTCGAACCTGGCCCCAGCCACATTGCAACAAATAAATAGCTGGGCATTGTGGCGGGTGCCTGCAGTCCCAGCTACTTGGGTGGCTGAGGCAAGAGAATCACCTAAGCCCAAGAGCTGGAGGTTACTGTGAGCTGTGACGCCATGGCACTCTACCAAGGGTGACAAAGTGAGACTATCTCTGAAAAAATAAAAAATAAAATGAAAAAGATAAAAAAACTCACAACTTATGCCACTTGGACAACTACCATAAAAATTTTAGTGTCATCTCTGCCTGCAGTCCTGCACCAGCTCCTAATAATTTTCTCTTCTTTTCTGTAATTTCCTTTTGAGTGTTAATATGGTCATGTCACATTTCCACTTGGATTGCTTAAGAGAGCCCATTGACTCTTTAGAAGGCAGAGAAGGCCATGCCATTGTCTTCCATTCTCCCCTTATGTCTGTACCATTTTAAGGTAGATGACATGGAAAGTTTCTATTATCTATCAGTCCCATGCTCCCTCATGTTTTGTTGCTTTTGTATATTCTGGTCTCTCTCCCACAAATACTTTTCTTCTACCTTTTTCACCTAACAGAGCTTTTAAAATTAAACTTAGTTTTCACCTGTTCTGAGATTATTTGATAACTTCTGATGGCTTAACATTTTTTTCTATCTATCAATTCATTGAAACTTCCTTTAAGAGATGAAGCTAATTCCTCCTCCCTTGAGTGTGAAGTGGACTTAGAGACTTGTTTCTAACAAATATAGCAGAAATTAGGGCATATTTCTTCTGAGAATAAATCTACAAATAGTGCGGTTTTCCTACTAGTTGCATTCCCTTTCCTCTCAAATCATTTTTTTGGAGGTGGGGGGCAGCAACCATGTCAGAAGGGAGTTTATTGTAAAGTCAATATTTTTGGTCAACAGCCAGTGAAGAACTGAGACCAGCCAATAACCATATGAGTGAACTTGGAAGCTTATCTTCCCCAGTTTAGCTTTCATATGTGATTATACATCCAACCAACAGTTTAACTGAAACATCATCAGAGATCTTGAGCCAGAACCATGTAGCTAAGCTGCTTCCAAATTTTTGACCCTCAGATATTGTGAGATACTAAATATTTGTTTGTTTGTTTTGAGACACAGTCTTAGTTTGTTAACAAGTCATAGCATCAGCCTAGCTCACTGTAACCTCAAACTCCTGGACTGAATCAATCCTCCTGCCTCATCCTCCCAAGTAGATGGGACTACAGGCACCTTCCACAACTGGCTAAAATTACTTGCTCTTTTAAGCTGTTAACTTCTGGAGCAATTTCTTTTTCTTCTTCTTATTATATCATAGCTGTGTACATTAGTGCCAACAATGTGCTGATTTCATATACAATCTGAACTATTTTCATCAAACTGATTAATATAGCCTTCATTGCATTTTATTAGTTATTGTATGAAGACATTTGTATTCTGCATTTAGTAAGGTTCGCCTGTACCCTTCTAGGAAGCACCGTAGATGTGGCCCCACCAATTACCCTCCCTCCACCCCAACCTCGCCCCTCCACTCCCCTCCCTTGCCCCTTTCCTCATATCCTTGTGCTATAGTTGAGTTATAGCCTTCATATGAAAGCTATAAATTAGCTTTATAGTAGGACTGAGTACATTAGATACTTTTTCGTCCATTCATGAGATACTTTGCTAAGGAGAATATGTTCCAGCTCCATCCAGGTAAACATGAAAGAGGTAAAGTCTCCATCTTTCTTTAAGGCTGCATAATATTCCATGGAGCAATTTCTTAATCCTTTTTCTTACCTATGTTCTCCCTAACTGCCTATCCTTACCTGTGTGGGAACACTAATTACACTATTGAAATTATCTGTTAATAGTTCTAATTTCCCTATCACAGTTCAAAGAGCTTGAAAGCAAGAAGTAAGTTTTTAAACTACACATTGAATAGATAAATGCATGTAGAAGATGCACTCTATTCTCACTCAACCTAAATTCTGTTAAGAATGCTACCACAAATAGAAAAAGAGCAAAAAAATAAAGACAGTCTCTAGTAGACTGTAACCTTAGATAATGCACGCTTCAATGCATAGAAGTTCAGAGACTGGAGAGTTATGTGAAAGTTGAAGGGGTCCAAGAAAGCTTCTTGGTGGTGACAATGAAGCCAGATCTCTGAATTTGGATAAGATTTAAGTAAGTTAAGAAAGGGAAGGAATTTTAACCATAGGGGCTATTTTTATCAAGGGCTTGGTAGGATGAGCTGTCAAATATTTGAGGATAAATCAGATTCAGATAACCAGAAATGAGAAGAATCATGTGGACCACATTAACCAAGTTCAATAAATGAGGCTGAGGTTAGATAATGGAAACCTTGAATGATGAGGAGTACATTTCAGACAACAACCCTGTGATAGTTGATTTATGTGTCAACTTGGCAGGACAACAGGGTGCCCATATGTTTGGTCAAACATTTTTCTGGGTGTTTCTGTGAAGGTGTTTTTGGGGAAGATCAACATTCAAACTGGTAGGTTGAGTAAAGCAGATTGTCCTCTGTATGTGGGTGGATCTTATACACCCAGCTGGAGACCTGAATAGAACAGAAGAGTTGACCCTTGCCCCTGTAAGTGAGGACTCCTCTTGTGTGATTGCCTTTCAGCTGGACATTAGCTTTTCCCTCTCCCTGGACTCTAGCTGAAGCAGTGTCTCTTCCTGGGTCAAGCCTACTAGTCTTAAGACAGAAACTACAGTACCAGCTCTGTGGTGTCTTGAGCCTTCAGACTCAGACTGGAACCAAACCACCAACATTCCTTTTCTGCAGTACCCTGTAGATCTTGGGACTTGCCAGCCCCAATAACTTCATGAGCTGATTACTTGTAAAATCTGTATCTTCTATTGGTTCTATTTATCTAGAGAACCCAGGCTAAAATAGACCCTGCTTTCTTCTTCCTTAAGGAAGGAGTCAGGTAATCTTTATTATTGTGAATTTTCAGAATATACTTTGACACACTGTAGAAAAAGAAATAGCTAGTGTGATGAGGAATGCTTTGTTTCGTTGCTTTGTATCATACAGAGAAAATATCACTAAGAAATACCTTATTTTCTATAATTGTTAATGACACTATTAGATCTTGTAACATTTCTTAAATGAATACATTCTTATTTTTAAAATGTTCAGAAAATATTCAATGACTAGGTTTTAATCTAAGTTTCAGAGAGCATGTGTAGAGTTCGTACTTCCAGTAACCCTTGTAACCATGCACTTTCCATTATAAAAACCTACATCCTATTTCACTTGTGGTTGAAATATTTTAAAAAATATAAATAGTGATGTATCTCTTTTGCATTGTAACTGGTGTGGGTGACCCACTGCTGCCTTAATCATAATTAGTTGTACATTCCAGATGAACAGCCTGTGGTTATTCTAGAATTTAAGGAACAACCCATGAGTTCGAACATGGCCTGCCTTTTCTATTAAAAACAAATCTATAAACTCTCATCAAGTCCCTGACTTCCTCTTCAGCTCATTCCTTCTAGGAGATTCCAGCAGGTATTGGTTTTGATTAATAGTCTCTAACCATATTCCTTTTAAATCATCCCTTGCTTATGAAGTCACATTTCAGTTTAGTGCTGGTTGTTATATTTTAAGGGTTGCATAGCAACAGTATTGGCAAAAAAAAGTTACTTTTTTCCCCCTACACACAAACTGAATTTCTCAGTTCTAATCCAAAATTCCTCTTTTGCTTTGGGGGTGTAAAATCTTTCATTAATTCATTGGGTGGAGGAAGCAAGGTAGCAGGGGTAGTTTTTAGAAACAGAAGCATTAAAGCCAATTGCATAGGAAATAAATTGGTCGAGAGAAGAGACAAAATCACACAGAAATTTAGACAGTTTTGGGGAAAAGTAAACAATGGAACACTCTCGTCTGTACTGTGTGGGAGAAATTAGTTTTCTGGGCTTGATGAAGTGGTGGAATTAAAAGTCAGATGAGAATGGTGTTGAGGAGTTAGAATTTGTTATGTGCCTAGGAAATCCAATTCTTTCTTTTCAGACTTCTCAAAATAAAACTTTTAAGATGTGGGTAAAGCCTTGAGTTTGCACCTCCTAAATAAAATATGGGCTTTGTTTTCTAGAGAATTTAAGGTGAGACACCTACATTCTGTGAATACTATAGAAGGAATAGATCCGACTGAGGTGTTCTCCAAGAGTCTCAGCCTAACAGATATTTTTTTGTTTGTGCCTTTTAACAATCTTACTGTCCAAGTTTTACCAGGAGGCTCTCCACAAGCCAGACTTTTCCTCCTTGATTCACCCCCTGGGGCTCTCTCTCTTTTTCTTGCTGTTCTACCCAAGCCATTATTGGTTTCAACTAAATCCCCAGACAAAAAAGTGTTTTACTTGTTGTCTTGACTTTTTCCTATTTTACTCTTCCCCAGAAACTGACAAATGACTATCTTTTACATGCATGATCATATTTAATTATCATAGCAAGCTCTCAATCGGAGAAGTAAATGCTCTTAAATGAATGTAAAATTTTTAGAGTTGTAAGAATTGCCAGCAAATAACAGAGCCTTACTGGGATGTCATTTTGGTCTTCAAATCCAGGGCTATTTTTCTGCTCTGGGCTATAGAGCATCTTTTATGAAAGGAGATCATATCTATCTGATTCAAATTATAAAAATTGGTTTGAGAAGCAGGCCAAAATGAACATATATTTTTTAACTTCTTTCATGGTTTGTAGTATTCCAATAAGGAGGGATCAAATTTTTAAGATTCATTCCATATTATCACAAACCATCAAACACTTAGGCTTTCAGCAAAAGATACAGATAATGTAGCCCCCAGAGTTATAATCACACATGGCTGTTCAGACAAATATCATGGCTTGTAGCATTTCAATCATAGTGCAACAAACTGTTGGAGCTGTCATTGCTGCTGATTTCATAAGTATAATCTTTATTTTAAAACAAATCTTGCAAATAGTCCTAATTTTCCTTCATTGCTTATGTTTTTATATAATGTTACAAGGGAGGGTTTGCAGTAAGAGGAGAAAGCCATTATCTTATTTACATTATTCTTAATTCAAGGACTACATTATAAAGCATGATACCCAACGAATGATAAAATGAACAAATTTGGTGTCACTGATTGCTTGTTCTTTTACAGGCAATAATTGGGTTTTCAATTTCTATGTTATTGTATGTATTAAGGAAAAGGAAATATGATGTTCTGGGAGATGTTTTGTCTAGAAAGAGATATATTTTATCTATGTAAAATTAGAAAAATTAGAATTTAATACATTGTACTCTGAAACCAATTAGTTTAAGAATAAATAGGCTCTGTCTTCTCATTTTTTCACTGTAGTTTTATTATCAAGTAGCACAGACTTATTTTCACAGTGGCTGATAGCCATGAATAAAGGTTGACACCTGATACTTTATCTCTCCATGAAAAGTGTGTGCACTCTTTAAACATGAATATTTCTTTTGCATTCTCCAAAGTGTTGATATCTATCAAGAATTCAGTATTTTTTGAAATTTAATCCAGTTAATGTGATTTGAAAAATAGGACAGGTTGAGTATTTCTTATGTGAAATTCTTGGAACCAGAAGTGTTTCAGATTTTGATTATTTTCAGATTTTTGAATATTTTCATATATATATGAGATATCTTTAGGATGGGACTCACATCTCCCTGTGAATTTTATTTATGTTTCACATACACATAGCCTAAAGGTGATTTGATGCACTATTTTGTGATAATTTTGTGTCTGAAAAGAATTTTGTATCAGGTATTTATGTGGGAAATTTTACATCTGTCGCAGCATGTCAGTGTTTGAAAAGTTTTAGATTTGGGAATTTTCAGATTAGAGATGCTCAATCTGTAATTAAAAGTGAGTTATACTTGAACAAAAGCAAAGTGGGTCCCCATAATACTAGAATATTACACAGCAAGACTCTCCTGTCGTAAATGCATGTTTTTTCCATAGTTAAAAATTTCCATGGCTGGTGGAAATGGTTTCCATGGTTTTGGTGATGAGAATAAAATATTTGTTAATGTGATTAGTATCAGAAATTCATGTGAGACTACCTTGGGTATGATCATAACAAAACAAGTTGATGCAAAATATCCTTTTTAAAAAGAGAATCATACTAAACATGTTCACAGAAAGTTACAATTACAGTAAAAGATTACTCTGTGCAGGACAGAAAAGCCGACACAAAGTGAGTGCAACCAAAACTTCTTTATGACTGTAACACAGTATTTGTATCTGATTTCTCATAACCAGTCCTGTAATTATTAGTCTAATTTACTGAGCAGCAATAATGAATAACTCAGGTTTCCTGGCATTAACTTCAATGAAATCTTTACCCAGCCAATCTACAGTGTGTTCATTTTTGGAAAGGCATATGAAGAGTATATTGATTACAATAATAATAATCTAAGTGATTGGCTAATTTTCTTTTCAGAATCAAATTTAAAAGTAGGTCTGGAGAAATCATACTGTGAGGACATGGTGACCTTTATTGAGTGGAGGAACATTGAATGACCATTCCATTTTTTACAGAAAGTTGTGATACAAAGGAAGTTCTGTGTATGGAGACGATTCTTCGGATGGGCAGGAACTTGGGGTGACAGTAATCATGGCACCTTACACTCTGCATATCTAGATTTTTTTAAACATCCCTTTTACCTGCCTCTGTGGAGTAGCTTTTAGAAAATCCATAAACGCCTTGACAACAGGCAGGGTAAGAACTGGCATTTTTCTATTCCATGATTTTGAGTGCAGGCATTTCAGCACCCATCAAAACACAACATCCAAATACCTGGAAGAAACGGGCCACTTCCCACCACAGACGCTGCACAGCAAGGGATGTAGAAGCAGCCTCCGTTAAAGCAGCCACACGTGGGAAGAAACGGCATTTAGGTTATTTAACTCTGGAGGAAATGACACGTATATGTATACACGTGTGTGTATGTAAACGTGTGTACGTGTGAATATACACACAGATGCCAATGCGTGTTCCGTGTCATCCGTGCAAAGGAAATCTTTCCCACCATGCAACCGTAAATTAACAGGGAAAAATGGTGACAATACTCCTCCTTCCTTTTTGGGTATCAGAATCAAAAGAGATGTTTACTCCATACTGGATTAGGAAACAAATACCAATTAATAAACTCTAGTTTCTGCTATTTTCCTGGCTCCTAACTGCCGCCTGAAAATGCTGTCTGCGGGTGTACTTGACCTCTGAGTGCTACAAGTCGTCCAACTTCGTGAGACTGCCTGTTTGCAAAGCAGCATTTGCCTTGTCCTTATATTGTACATGGGCCTATTCACCTGCCCATTCATTTTTCACTTCTTAGTGTTTCGTTCCTGTGGGTCTGGGCTCTGGCATTTTTGTGTAGCAGAGGATAGATTTAATGTCTCTTTATATCTTATTACATATGTCAGGAAATGATACATTTATTCAACAATTTGGGTCCTGTTCACTGAGGCGAAAAGGCTATGAGATCAAAATATTCTGTAGAAAGTAATACTTTTCCATTTATTCTATATAAGAAGATGTAATTATAAGATACATAATTCTAGCTATCTTATATTGAAGATCCGTCTATCTACTTTCATTTTTTCTTGAACCATCAGTTATATACTATCATCGTTTTCATGTAACTTACAGGGAGCCAAGGACTACACAAAGTAAATAGCTATACAATAATGGGGAAACTTATGGCTCTAGAAAAGAGCTGCAGAGATATTTGAATAGAAAACAAACTTGGTCAGTAAAATAAGGAAGAAGGTAAAGACTTTTGCATTTCTTACCAAAAGTGACCTTTGTGAACATGGCTAGTAAAACCACACTTTATAGTTAACTCTACTGCTTGGTCCTTTCTTTTTTTCTTTATTTCAAATTAATATAAGGGTACAAATTTTTAGGTTACATTGTTCTCACTTCCAAGGTGAAGTTCAGGTTCCCTGGTCCTTTTTAATGATCAATATGAAATCAACAGTTTATGAAATCCATATAAATTCATCCAATTTTAGTGAAGTTTGTTTTATGGAGTTAGGGGTTCAACTTTATTGTTTCATATATCCATTCGTTTCAGCACTATGTACTCATTAAAAAGAACTAAATTTCAGTTCAATTGTCCCCATATCTTATTACCAATACAGCTTCAATTATTCAGAATATATTCATTGAATTTAGCAAAAGGTTATTCTTGACTTAAACAATAACACCAAGCGCAATTTCTTCTTCTTATCACTATGACCCTAGAGTCTTCAAAACTGGAATGTCAATTGCTTTATTGTCACTAAATATTTTTGGAATGAAGCTAAAAATAAAGAACCCAAACCTTTCTTGGCCTTTTTAGTTTTCCCTTTGCTCTTGAATCCAGAATGCAGCCAGCCTGTCATTTAGCAGCTTGTTAAGGGCTGATGCATAAGCACTTACGTGTTTGATTCCATAACACCATCTCTATAATTTAGTTCCATTATGTCCACATCCAGTGAATACAGAATAAATGTAATGAATGAGTTCTCAGATATTCTGCTTTAGCAGATGGGACTCATTTCCTCACAACCACTTAATCTGCAGTGACTCAGTACAGTTCATATATTGCTGGTCATGTGCTACAAATGGAACCTATCTATTTGCAAAAAGACTTGCCCAGAATGATGAGAAATCTCATCAATTGTAGTCACTGTATCAAATTCTTTTCCTCTGGATTTTTTAGCCACTCTACTTATAATCCTCAGAGAAATAATCAGATGTTTTGTTTTTGAAATGACTATTACCCTGAAGGGAGTATCTTTTTCTGGCATTGCCAAGAAACCAAGTGTTCGAGTCTGTTGGGGCTCAGAAAGGGATGTCCCAATGCCTGGTGCTCTGACCTGCTGAGAGGTCTTAGAAGCTGATCCGAAGCAAAGTCTCTAATCTTTCCCTGTCCCACTCCTCAAGCCTTAGCTGACTCAGAAAGCTTCTTTCCAAAAGAAATGCAAATTGTGGTAAGGTCCCTAAGAATTTCAACAAATAACCGGGAAAGATTAACCACCAGAGGAGAGAAGAGACTGGGAGTCCTCACCATGCCCAGACTGATTTTTCAACTATTCTTTTGAGAGAGGCTCCTAGAGTTCACATAAAAAACCTAAACTGCACAGTAGGAAAACCTTTATTCCTGTGAATCATTGTCTGAGAGCTGGGCCTTCTTATCCCCTCATTTCCTTTTCCCCTAAGAAGAGGGCATTTAAGGCTAAATTATATGGTCCTTCTTTGAGTTAGAATTTTGTAGGATTCCCAGGCACATGTGTGTAAGTACTGATACTAATAATGCCTTTGTTATACTTTTCTCTTGTTCACCTATTTTTTTTTATTTATTATATGGGCAATAACCGTGACCCTTTATGATAGGGAAGAAAAGGGTTATCCCCTTTCCTCACTTACAGTAGGAATTTTAAAAATGTATTCCATGGAGATTTTTACTCCTTGGGTAGATAAGTATAAGAAAAGAATCTCTAAAAACAAATCAATTAAAAAATAATCTAACTCTTAGAAGAAACATTGTGAGATAAAATAAAATCTTAAGGTCCCCTGCTGATTGACTGGATCACCTTTTGGTCAAGGGAAACCCAGAAATACCCTAGCTCTGAGTTGCTAACCAAAGAATCAAGGTCAGACATTCCTAGTCATGCTTTCCACACTCCCCTTTTTTTGAAATATACTTTGCAACAATAAGATAAATTGTAAACAGGATTAGGGCTATACAAGGCAAAGCTTAAACCACACTTAAAGGCCATCAATTTATATATTCATAACAGATCACTTCAGTTTGCTAAGTGACTTGTCTCTGATTAACAGACATTCTTGTCTTAGGTTGAAACATTCCAAGACTTTAGAGAAAACTTCATTCATTTCCTTAAGCAATTACAAATCAAGGAATCTTTAGACCCACCTCTGCTCTGTGAGCTCTGCTCCCACCCCTTTGAGATGTCCTGCCTTTTGGACCCTCCATGTATTGACTTAGAGTCTTCACATAATTTCTGTGTAATTTAAATTTCTATCTCCATGAATATATAAAACAAACTGCAACCCAGGTACTGTGGACAGATTTCTCAGGACCTCTTGAGGCTGTGTACTCCAGGCCAGTCACACACATCTGGCTAAGAATAAACCTACTTCAATTATTTTATAGAGTTTAGGTCATTTTTCATTAACAACATAAAAGAAAACTTAATGATACTGAATGTGGCAATAAATTCTAGAGTATGACACCAAAAACACAGGCAACAAAAGAAAAAATATATAACTGGATTTAATCAAAATTAAAAACTTTTGGCTCAGTGCCTGTGGCTCAAGCGGCTAAGGCGCCAGCCACATACACCTGAGCTGGCGGGTTCTAATCCTGTCTGGGCCCCGCCAAACAACAATGACGGCTATAACCAAAAACTAGCCAGGCGTTGTGGTGGGTGCCTATAGTCCCAGCTACTTGAGAGGCAGAGGCAGGAGAATAGCTTGAGCCTGGGAGTTGGAGGTTGGTGTGAGCTTTGATGCCACAGCACTCTACCCAGGGTGACAGCTTGAGGCTCTGTTTAAAAAAAAAAAAATTAAAAACTTTTGTGCATCAAAGAACTCTATAATAGGGTGAAAAGCAGCCCAGGGGATGGGAGAAATTATTTGCAAATCATACATCCTATTAGGTATTAGTGTCTACAATATACAAAGAACTCCTACAATTCAAAGGGAATCAATCCAATTAAAAAATGGGCATATGGCTTGATTAGATTTCTTCAAAGAAGACATACAAATGGCTAATAAGGACATGAAAAACTTACCGCCACTGGTCATTAGGAAAATGCATGTCAAGATTACAATGAGATGCTCAGTTCTACCACTAGCATAGCTATTATTAAAACAAAAATAGAGCAAATAACATGTATTGGTCAAGATTATGAAGAAATTGAACCCCTGTGTGTTGCTAGTAGAAATGGGAAATGGCACAACCATTACAGAAAATGATACGGCAATTGCTCAAAAATTGAACATAGAATTACTAAACGAGAAATGCCACTTCTGGGTCTATACTCCGTGGAATTGAAAGCAGAGACTTGAAAAGATATTTGTATCCCTAGATTCATAGCAGCATTATTTACAATAGCCAAAGATGGAAGCAGCACATGTCTACTGATAGATTGAATAAATAAACAATATGACAATATGTGGTATATATACACAACCGAGTATTATTCAGACTTAAAAAGGAATGAAATTCTGACACAGAGAATGAATAGGTGAATCTTAAAAGACATTATTCTAAGTGAAATAAGCCAGATGCAAAAGGACATATATTGTATGGTCCCATTTCCACGAGGCATCTGGAACAAATTCATAGAGGCAGAAAGTAGAACAGTTTCCAGGGGCTGTGCATACAAGGGAATGGGGAGTTATTGTTTAATGGGCATAGAGTTTTTCATATGGAGATGAAAAAATGTTCTTGAGACAGATAGTGGTGATTGAGACACACGAATGTAAATGTATTTAACACCATTAAAGACTAACAATGTAAAATATTTAAACAACATAAAGGTAGTTTTCACTTCAACAAAATAAAAGAATCGTCAAACATCGTATTATCAAAGCAACCTTTACTCTAACAATGTCACAACACCTATTGTCGGTGTGTGACAACTTCCTTAGAGTCTCGAGAGAGAAATGTCTCCACAATGGCAGAGAAACCTTAACTACTAATCATGGAAGGCGTGTAGGGAAGCCTGAGCAGACCAGGCCAGGGCTCCAGCTGCTCAGACTCTAGCTTGCAAGCCCACTTTTTTGGCTTAAGTCTGGGCAAACACTCTCCTCATGGTTCTTTCAGGCCCTGGTCTTGCTCCTGGTTACCTTGTCTATCTCTTCTAAGAGGAGTGAGCCTTCAGAATCAAAATTTTAAGAGCATTTTAATTTTCTCATGGTTCTCAGTGCTGCCAGGCTATGTCTTACTGCTGGACTCTCGCTGGCCAGCCCTACCTGCTGCGTACCTGCCTGTCTGGGCCTGCAGAGGGGACAGCTCCTCTTTTTTCATACTTAACCTTTCCTGTGAACGTTTTTGTGCTGCACCCTTTCTTCACTCAGAGAAATGATGAGTATTCCTTTGTGTTTCCACTGGACTCCATATTTCCTTCCATTGGAGATGTTTAGAGAATTTATTTAGTCTAAAGGAGTCTGGGAAGTCTACAAGGGACGGACCAATTCCTCTATGCTTCTTAGTCCCTGTTACCAGTGTCCCATGGACAAATAATTGATGCATTCTATATCTGATCATTTGGCTGGGTCTGCTATTTATTAGTTTGTGGTCTTGTATAAAACCTTTAATCCCTGAGCTGAAGTTTCCTAATCCTATAAAACAATAATTGCTGGGAGAAACCAGCAATCACTTCCCAGGATGGTTTTGAACTTTGTGGTTTCATTTTATGGATATTCAGTAAATATTAAATACAGCTCACATTGTACAGGGGAGCCTAAATATGTGGGTGTTTTGTGTTCTAAAATTTGAAAACATTAATTTTTCCCTCTTCCACATTATTTGTGTATTTTTACTGAATGTGAAACAAATATGCTTTCCCTTGTTCAAACTGTTAGGACTTTATTTATCTAAGGAGTTAATAATAAATATTAATATGAAAATAATTGTTTCTCATATAACTTCCAGATGTCATCAAATTAGGCAGAAAGGATGAATTGATTCATCCTGGCATTTTGTAAAAGAAGAGCACAGTTTTGTTTTAAAATCCTGGCAAATTCTCCTAGTTTCCTTAAACCTGCTTTTGTCTTGGAGGTTATGGTACTTATATCACATTGGCGTGCTACCTAAGCAGTCAATACCCATCATTACTTGGAACTTCTACAGTATATGGTTATAAAACATTCTCAGGTTGGCCACGCTGTGCATGGAAGTGTTTTCTGAATCTGATAAATCCACCTCTCCTCAAAAAAGTCTTCAGTAGGGAGCTGCATGTGGTACCATCTAGGTCCACTTGGACCTTCAGGCTCTGAATGTCATTATACCCAGTGATGATCATCTGAGAGAATGGAAGTTTTCCCACTTGCACTTGTGCATGGTGTGTGTGTGTGCATGTGTGTGCATGGTGTGTGCATGGTGTGTGTGCATGGTGTGTGTGCATGGTGTATGCATGGGTGTGTGCATGGTGTGTGTGCATGGTGTGTGCATGGGGGTGTGTGCATGGTGTGTGCATGGTGTGTGTGTGCATGGTGTATGCATGGTGTGTGTGCATGGTGTGTGTGTGCATGTGTGTGTGCATGTGTGTGTGCATGGTGTGTGCATGGTGTGTGTGCATGGTGTGTGTGCATGGTGTGTGTGCATGGTGTGTGCATGAGGGTGTGTGCATGGTGTGTGTGTGCATGGTGTATGCATGGGGGTGTGTGCATGGTGTGTGCATGGGTGTGTGTGCATGGTGTGTTCATGGTGTGTGTGTGCATGGTGTATGCATGGGTGTGTGTGTGCATGGTGTGTGTGCATGGTGTGTGCATGGTGTGTGTGCATGGTGTGTGCATGGTGTGTGCATGGTGTGTGGGCATGGTGTGTGTGTGCATGTATGTGTGTATGTGTGTGCATGGTGTGTGAGCATGTGTGTGTGCTTGCCCATCTAGCAACAGTCTTCTCCAGCTATTACTTATTCAAATGCTATAAAATATGCTTATGAAGGCTGAACGAACTTTATCACTGGGGAATTTTCTAGTTACAAGATTTATAGCACTGATAGTATTGAGTAGGAATAAGATGCTCATGGATAGGCAAGAGACTTGAACAGAAACTTCTCTGATGAAGACAGGCACATGGCCTACAAACACATGAAAAAATGCTCATCATCCTTAATCATCAGAGAAATGCAAATCAAAACCACTTTGAGGTATCATCGAACTCTAGTAAGATTAGCCCACATCACAAAATCCCAAAACTACAGATGTTGGCATGGACGCGGAGAGAAGGGAATGCTTCTACACTGCTGGTGGGAATGCAAGCAAATACGACCTTTTGGGAAAGAAGTTTGGAGAATACTCAAGGAACTAAAAGTAGACCTACCGTTCGATCCTGCAATTCCTCTACTAAGTATATACTCAGATGATCAAAAATTATTTTACAACAAAAACATTAGCACCAGAATGTTTATTGCAGCCCAATTCATAATAGCCAAGACATGGAAACAGCCCAAGTGCCCATTGACCCATGAATGGATTAAGAAATTGTGGTATATGTACACCATGGAATACTATGTAGCCATAAAAAGATGGAGACTTCACATCTGGATGGAGCTAGAACATATTCTTCTTCTTATAAAAGTATCTCAAGAATGGAAAAAAATGTATCCAATGTACTCAATACTACTATGAAATCAATATATAACCACCTATGCACTCATATGAATGGTGAAGCATAACTATAGTCCAGAAAGTAGAAGGGAAGAGGAGAGAGAGAGAGGAGGGAAGGGAGGATGTGGGAGGAGGGACCATATTTGGGGTGGACCTCACCTAATGTGCATGATGCAATTGGTACATTTTGAAACTATTAAGAAATGAGTATAATTGTGATGGAGGTGTTACTTAGTTCAATGTAAGCATTTCACATTATATATTGAAGGAGTACCCTGAACCCTATAAATGCATCAATCTATAAAGTTATGATTCAATAAAGTAATCGAAAAAAATAAGATGCTCATGGAAGATAGTCAAACCATCTTCACATTACACCAAGTAAGAGCACCAGCCCAGGTTTTGCTAAAAGAACAAACTTGCTTATAAAATATTTCATTTATTGACTTCCTTGTCAAAAATTCTTCCTTCCGGATATTATTAAGAATTACAATTTTTACTTTTTCCCTTACTAATAAAATGCTATTCTGTGGCAGCAGATACTCTTGCACAGTTGTGGCACTTGACTGACGTTAAAAGCACTTCCTCTACACTAGATTTCTGCTCCATCCAGCCGATAAAGCAAAGGCTTTGAAGACCAGAAGTCCTAGCACCACACTCCCTGCACAGCACCATGGTCAATTGTTCTTATCAAGATGCATAAATAGGTTTTTTCATTATAGGCATTTCTAGATTCCATAGCAAATGGAGGGAAGCCAGGGAAGCCAATTTAATGAATATCCTGAAGGTTTTTTAAAAAATGCCCTAGCAGTGCTTTTCAGAAGCAAAAGTCCAACAATTGGTACAAAGACCTGGACAAACAGTCCTGAGGAAATCAGAGGAAGGAAGGAAAATCTCTTCTCATCATGCAGCTTGTCTGATTTTTCCTGACTCTTAAACCACTCGAGGGCAAGAGGGCACAAATTACATTTTGCATGAACCATGTCTTTCCCCTTTCTCTCAAGTCTGGTTCATTATCTGGATAATTCTGCCTGTGCTTTAAATTACCTTCTCAGAGAGGGCTTCACTGATTTCCGGGGCATGTTAAGGTCCCCTGACATAGTTCATGATCATAACAACCAGTGAAGGGTTTAAAATCTGCAGAGTAAATGATTGCTGTGTTCTCAGTGGCCTCCCAGGGCCTAGCACACAGTAGGCAGTCAAACACTCACTTAGTAAAGAAAGAGATAAACAGTGTGGACACACGTGTATCTTACTCTCCAGACCGCAGCATGAGTCTAGTGAGGACAGAGGCAGCATCGTCTACTTAGCATCACATCTCAGAACTTCATGTACATTACTCATGTACTTCTCCTTTTGAGTTTTCACACCCATCATTTTCCACCAACCGCTTGGTATGTAGGAACAAATTACATTCCTATAATTAGGGGGGGTTCCCCCAGTTAGAGTGTTGTATTTCTCACTGTGGCTTCTCCTTTTGACAATAGTGTGGAATCAGCAAGACTCCCTAGATCCTAATAGGCTATAAATTTTAAATCCAGTAAAGGGATATGATTATAGCACTGAAATGAAAGGTCTTTCTAGATCGTTCATCATATCTTTCTCACCTGTTGGAAATGCTTTCTTCCAGAGATTTGGCTTTTTAAAAAATTTAATATCTTTGTCACCTCATTTTGGAAGCACTCTGTTTAAATCATGGTTTTTTACCCTCAGCATTACTGATATTTTAAGCCAGATAACTTTTTCTTTTTCTTTTGCTATGATGGTTGTCTTGTACATTGCAAGATGTTTAACACCATCTCTGGCCTCTGTGTTAGGATCCAGAGGCTCTCACCACTCAAATTGTGGCAAGCATTGTTAAATGTCCCCTGGGGAGCCAAATCACCCCTGGTTAAGAAATATTACTTCAAATCTGAATGACGCCACAGTAGCTTTCCATATTTAAGGTTGACTTCTAAAGAAACTAATTCCAAAATTGATGTTTAAAGGAACTTTTTTTCTTGGAGATAGAATTTGCCTTTCTTTATTGCAACTAAATACATGGGCTTAACAATGATTGCAGAAATTTAACATTGAAACATTGTCCAGGATGTAACTCTGTTCTTTGTTACATAATATCACTCTGAACATCTTCTCCATTCCCTGTACTTTAAGACTCTGTACATTTTGAAGGAAAGGTCCCATTCTTTTGAATACAGTGCACCTCGGGTGATTTTTCATTGCTTCCCAGGAAAGCTGTAAGAGTTACTGAAGTTATTTTTGGGCCAAATAACTCTTAAAGGCATCCTTCATCTGTCTCCGTCTTTCACACTCATCACTGATTTCTGAATTCTTTTTACATTAGCTCCATTCTGTTAGAATTTAGATGAAAAAGGACAAAGATGCCTGGCAAAGGTAAGGGAAAGTTAAAAGACTTGTCATTTAAATTGCCTTCCTTTACCTGCTGCCCAAGAAAAAGTCTCTTTTTCTTCTTCTTTCCTTTTTTTTTTTTTTTTTTTTTTGAGTACACGTGGCTATTATATGCCATTTACATGGACTGAAATAACAGAATTCAGAGATCCCAGAATAGAGTGAGAGCCAGTTTTTTTACAATGCTTTGGAGTAATTTTCATAATATACTGGAACATGGCATTTATTGATGTATTTGAGGTCTGGATTGACAGGAAGCAGGTAGAGATGCTTGCCTTTCAGACTTTGCCAAATTGAATTCTTTGCCTAAAGAAAATCCCTAAGAAGGTATTACCTTGGTGGTAGCCGTACGAGGTGCAATATATTCCAACCTATATTCCAAAGGGTTTCGCGGTGCTCCTCAGCATAACAGCAGACGTGGGCAGTGCATGATGAAGTGCCCTGGCCGGTACCTTTGGCCGTTCGGAGCTTTGGGTAGGGTGAGCACCACAAAGCAAGCTGTATGTATGGTTTCTGGAGTCAGTGCAAGCCTCCAGGGCTAGCTTGTGTCTGTTCTAGCCAGGGCTCAGCAGCTGCAGAAATACAGGGTCAATTTGCTAAGTCTTGTTTTTCTGTCATGACTTTGGGGAGATAATGTCACAGGGAACATAAACGAACACCAGGAACTCTCTTCTCAAGGTATCTCCAGCAGGCTTTATGCCAGTTGCATTCATTTGGCAAATAAGGAGCCCTGGAGAAAAGACTTCGCTGCTGTCCAATGGGAGGATCAGAGCTTCTCTCACAGATCATCTGGATAAATCTCTCATTTTGTGGGTGAGATCAAGAGCAGTATTTTGAGAGTTTTGGCTAAGTCTATGTGACTTAACTGTTGGGCAGAACCTAGAGAGTTTGACTCCTTAAATGAGCAAAAAAGGATTTGCAGCACCACTGCCTATGGTTTAGTGTAACTGTGGATGGCGTGGGGTTGAGGATGTCTCAGTCAGCTTGAGCTGCATAAAAAACAAATAAACAACAACAAATAACCCTCCAAACCCATAGACTGGGTGGATTAAACAACTGAAACTTATTTCACACAGTCCCAGAAAATGGAAGTCCAAAATCAAGATGCCAGATGGTGGCTGGTGAGGGCTCTTTCCTTCGTCCTGTGTCCTCAAGAAGGTGAGTGAGAGAGAGGAAGCACGCTCCCTGGTCTCATCTTATAAGGGCACAAATCCCATCACGGGGATTCTACTCTCCTGATCTCCTTTAACCTAATTGCTTACCAAAGGTTCCATCTCCAAATATCATCCATTCCAGGGGTCAGAACTTCTAGACGTGAATTGGGAGGAAACACAATTCAGGCTATAACAAGGAGAGAGGACCAGTTTGGGGGCACAAGCCATTTTGGACAGATCTGAGAAGACTCTGTGGATTATCACAAAGTGGTATGAAAATTCTAGTTGGGTTGGGGCTTCCAAGAAGGGGGGAAATCAGGCAAGTAGCTTGACCAAGTGTAGGCAGAATTCATAATCTGATTTTGAACCTGTCAGAAACCACTGCTCCACCCTTCAGGGAATATCATAGGTCTGAGCAGCTGATGTCCATTTATGCTGGTACCTGCCTGTGGTCACAGCTTTCTAGGTGTTTAAATTAGCAAGTCTCTTCTTTCTCCACCCTGCTCTGTCTTCCCTATTGACATTTTTTCCTTCTAAAAATTTCAGATTATTAAGAGGGTACTAATGTTTAGGTTACATTGTTTTCAATTCTAAGGTAAAGTTCAAGTTGTAGTTGAGCCCTTCACCCAAGGGGCGTACTGATGACTCTCACACTTTGCACGTTAGGTGAGATCCTGCCAGTCTTTCATATGGGCATGAAGTTGTTTATAGATTGGTTTCATATTAGGATTGAGCACACTGGATACTTTTTTCCTCATTCTTGAGATACTTTACTAAGAAGAAGGTGTCTCAACATCATCCAGGTAAACACAAAAGACGTAATATTGATTATTTTTAATTAAAACACTGGGTTCTTATTAATAGGACAATATCTCTATCTTATTTTAATCACCTTTCTTTCAACCTCATATATACATAGAAGGCTTTCTTCAGAGACTTAACCGTTGGCAGAACCTAGAGAATTTGACTACCTAAATGAACAAAAAAGGATTTGCAGCACCCACTGCCTATGGTTTAATGTAACTGTGGATGATGTGGGGTTCAGGGTGTCTCAGTCAGCTTGAGCTGCATAAAAAAACAAACAAACAACAAGAACAAATAACCCCCCAAACCCATAAACGGGGCGGATTAAACAACTGAAGACAGTGGCACTGATAAGCATCCACCAGGGCTGTGCTTTTCTAGTTATTTTGTGCAGGATTATCTCTGGAGGACAGCAACCAGGACTCTGCCCACTGGGAGATGTGCCAACCTCAAAGTAAGGCAATGGGGTAGCTGGTGGCTACAGCACAATTAGCCTCAGCCAGAAATTCCCCTCGGCTCCTCCTCTCCCTTTAATCTTTCTGTAGCTCTTGCAGCCATCCCTTTTAGGTATCTTTGCTCTTTTTCTGCCCTACTTTTTTTGTAATAGACTGCCCTTGATGTTAGCATACTCTTATTTTCTTTAGTTGAAACTGCCCAAGCCTTCATCTCTGGATTCAGGATGGTGTTTGGAAGAAAAATAATGGCATCCAAGGTCATGGTTGTCATCTGATACAGACATACATCTGCCCAGGCCAGGACCTTGTGAGGTCGCTCCCCAAACCACTTGGCCTTACCTGTAGACAGTGGCACTGATAGCATCCACCAGGGTGTGCTTTTCTAGTTATTTTTAACTTTTTTTATCATTTACAATTCAGATAAGTTAGGGACCAGTTTATTCTGTTAGACCATGAGAATTAAGAAAAGCAAAATTGTCATTGGTTTTAAGTTGCCTTGACTCTAATTCTATGCTCTTTACTGTAAACACTGGCTTACCAATTTGTTCTTTTTGTGTCACTGTTAAGGTCTATTCAGTGACTCACCATGAAATCCCCTAAAAATAGTCCAACTTTGGCTTCTTCGCTGTTTCCTTTTTTAGGCAAATAACCACCTAGGTCACTGCAAGCCTCTACTAATTATACTCAAGAGCATCTGCTCTTTAGTCAGGCCGGTTTTTCCCAATTTGGAAGTTGACCACTCTCCTTTCTAGCTGCTTCTCGTGCATGGCCAAAGTCAGCTGATGTGAAGCATCATTACAATTAAAGATTGCCTGTGATTGAATTCTTCCTTGTGGGCCTAAATAATTGTTAAAATGATACTAAACGCCCGACCAGCGAAGAACCAAGATAGAAGGTTAGATAGGAAAGTAGACACAACGCTGTCTGGAAAGTGATTAGCATGGACTCTGCTGAATGGCAGACCAAGAACAACATAAAGAAAATAACGTGAAAGCATTTTTAAAGTAAGGAAATAATAGCTGTGCAGATGGCAGCATGTACTCATGGACTGAGTGTCCATCCTACGCCAGGTGCCGGGCTAGTTCTGGGAATAAAGCTCCGAGGAAACTAAAAAATAAAACAAAAAGATT
Source organism: Perodicticus potto (assembly GCA_963574655.1). NCBI lineage: Eukaryota > Metazoa > Chordata > Mammalia > Primates > Lorisidae > Perodicticus > Perodicticus potto. The sequence goes on along the minus strand of CAUYRH010037809.1, from coordinate 19,526 downwards.
CCCAAAGAGGAGAGGATACTTTTCACTGTCCTGTATTTGTGATATGTCTTTAGTGCTAACTGCAGTATTTGTGTTGAAATTGTCCCTAGAGAGGCAAAGGCACAGTAGGAAAGCAGAGAAAAGCACAGGCTGCTTGATTTCAAGCTCTGCCCCTCAGTACATGTGAATTTTGTGGCCTTGTTTTCTACATCTGCCAAATAAGGATGTTAATAGTGCATTCTTAAACAGTTGAATCTTAAACTAATTAATACAGACGAGCATTTTAAATAATGGCTGGTATACAGTAAGCATTAAATAAAATCAGGTAAAATCGAATCCAGAGATATGCTGTGATGGAAATGATCCTGAAGCAATGTGCTCAACAGAGAAGATTTTCATGCTTGATTAGTAATGCCTGCAGGGAATAGAAGCATGGAGAGTGATAGCATGCGCTCTGCTTATGTGCACATTTTCTCTGCTTTGTCCCTTACTTTACAACTGAAGCCAAGACACAGAAAATTATGACATATTATCTAAGGTGACACTTAATTAGGAACAAAACTAGAATTATAATTTGCACCTCTATGCGCATTTTCTTACTGCTATTATATCACTTGTTATCTGCAGACAAATGATTTTCCAATAAGGCTATGCAAATACTGTAGAACCTCTGTAAGCTGATCACCCCAGAGAATGTAACAAAGTGCTCAACACAAGGAACTAGGCTTATTCAGCTGATATGTACATGTGGTGTATCTCCAGTCTGTGAATATTACGTGGTGAACACACGCACACACTCACGAATAGGAGAGAGTTCTGTGTCATGACAATAATTCTACATAAAATAAAATCTTGCTAAGTGGCAAAGAACATGAGAATGGCAATAATTAGGCTGAACAAACAAGAATAGATTGTCAGAGAGATTCTCTGCAGCTCACAACCTCCCAAGAGATAGAAGCGTAAGCACTCAGACAGTAACAACAAACCATGCGGAGCTATTCTTACTGTTTTTGTCTTTCTTACACACAGTCCCTTCCCAAACATCCTCTCCAATTGACTTTAGGGGAGTTCTTTCCCTGAATTATGTGTAGTTTTGAAGGGAGGCTTAGTCTAGCTGGAAAGTTCACTTTCTCCTAGAAATGAGACACCACCAGGAGTGGCTTGTGACAGCGGCTGAGCCACTCTGATTCTGTCTGCAGTGAGTAACACTCTTGTCCTGAGGGTGCAGCAGCAACCGTGTCCATGGTGGCTTATCCTGTCGCCGGCTTTGACACACATCCTGCATCCTGAATCTTGTCCATTTACCTATTTCCAAGCCAATCTCCCAGCTTCCTGCATCTCATTAACTTACTGCTTGAGGTAAAATATACAACCTATACAGTGTACATCTTTTAAATATGCATTTTGATAAATTTTGAAACAGGGTAACTTATAAAGAAAAGGGTTGATTTGGCTCACAATTTTGGCTGAAAACTTCAGGGTTGGGTGTTTGTATCAGGTGAGAGCCTCAAGCTGCTTCCACTCATGGGTGAAGATAGCGGGTGTGAGATGATGAATCAAGAGAGGGAAGAGAGAGGTGCTGGCTCTTCTTAACAACTAGCTCTGGTAGGAATAGAGCGAGAGGCCACTTGTCCCCAGGGTGAGTTATGGGAGAGTTGCACCACCACTCCAACACCTGCCTTAGGGCTCCTCTCCATAGTGGGGATCAAATTCCCACATGAGGTTTGAGAAGACAAACATCCAAACTATAGAATACTGATGAAAACATTACCACGACCAACTTCTGTCTTCCCTGAAAGCTTCTCTATACCCCATGGCAATTCCCTGGTCCCTAACCCCAGGCAATCACTGATCTGCTCTCTGTCACTTTATTTTTCTTTTCTTTTCTTTTTTGTTTTGTTTTGAGACAGCGTCTTACTTTGTAGCCCCCAGTAGAGAGCTGTGGCATCATAGCTCACAGCAACCTCAAAGTCTTGGGCTTAAGCGATTCTCTTGCCTCAGCCTCCCAAGTAGCTGGAACTACAGGCACCTGCCACAATGCTGGGCAATTTTTAGAGAAAATAGGTCTAGCTCTGGCTCAGGTTGATCTCGAACCTGTGAGCTCAGGCAATCCACCTGCCTCGGCTTCCCAAGTGTCGGAATTACAGGAGCGATCCACCACTCCCAACTCTCTGTCACTTTGGATGGAGTCTGGAGATGGTGAAATTTTATATAAATAGAATTACACAAAAAGAATGTGGTTGTGTTTGCCTTCTTTCACAAAGCATAAGTATTTTGAGATTCACATGGGTTGTATCACGTGTCAGTAGTTTCTTTCTTTTTATTGCTGGGTGTTATGCTGTTCTACAGATATGGAACAGTTTGTTTGACCATTCACTTGTTGATGAAAATTTCAATAATTTCTTCATATTTTATTTTCATACAACTCTTTAAAAATGTTAAAAAAAAAAAAAAGTAAAATAAAACTTTCTTAGCTTACAGGCCCTACAAAAATCAGTTACAAGCTGGATTTGTTCCAGGTCATTTGTCCACTGACCCCTGCGTTTGAGATCTTCCATGTTGAGCTGCAAGGCAGGGCCAGAGCAGCGTCAGCCTATGTTTGCTTTTCTTCACTACTGAAGCAAAGCCCTCTTATTGTTTCTACCCGTGAGAGTTTTTTGTAAGGTAGAATTTTTTAAAATTTGTTCACGTTCATTGAGGGTATGAAGAATTAGCTTACACTGCATATGTTAGGTAAAGTCCCTCATAATTCTCTCCCACCCTCAAGAGGTGTGCCATATACGATGACTCCCCATCCCCCACCCCCCCTTCTCCTTGCACTCTGGTTCCTTGCTCCCCACCTCTCATTGATTTGAGTTTTTCTTTTATGTGGGTATGTATTAAATCTTCTACTGCTTCATGTTAGAATTGAGTACATTGGATTCTTGCATCTCCATTCTTGTGAACCTTTACTAAGAAGAATGTGTTCCACCTCCATCCAGGTTAATACAAAAGATGTAAAGTTTCCATCTTTTTTTATGGCTGAATAGTATTCCATGGCATAGGTATACCACAGCTTGTTAATCCATTCCTGGGGTGGTGGACAATTAGTTTGCTTCAACATTTTGGTGATTGTAAATTGAGCTGTTCATAGTTTAGTGCAAATTTCTTTATGATAAAAAGAGTTTTTTTCTTCTGCGTAGATGCCCCGTAATGGGATTGCAGGATCAAATGGGCGGTCTAATTTGAGTTGTTTGAGGATTCACCATACTTTCTTCCAAAAAGGTTGTATTAGTTTGCAGTCCCAGCAGTGTAAAAGTGTTCCCTTCTCTTTACATCCACGCCAGCATCTGCAGCTTTGAGACTTTGTGATGTGAGCCATTCTCACTGGAATTAGGTGATATCACAGGGTGGTTTGGATTTAAATTAATCACCATCCTTTCTCTGATGATCAAGGATGATGAGCATTTTCTCAAGTGTTTGTTAATCCCCAGGAATGGATTAACAAGCTGTGGTATGGCCATTCATCTGTCGTCATCAGAGAAGGTTCTGGTCATATCTCTTGCTCAGAGGTAGATGGGGTTTTGGGGTCTCTTTTTGTTGATTAATTTGAGTTCTCTGTAGATTGTAGTTATTAACCCTTTATCAGATTCATGCCCTGCAAATATCTTTGCCCATTCTGAAGGTTGTCTTTTTGCTTTACTTGTTGTGTCCTTGGCTGTGCAGAAGCTTTTCAGTCTAATTAAGTCCCATTTGCTAAGTTTTTTTTTTTTGTTTTTTTTTTTGCAATGATCACTGAAGTCTTTGTCATAAAATCTCTCCTCAGTCCCACATTGTCAAGGCAAAGCGTCCCACACTTTCCTCTAAGATTTTTATCATTTCATGCCTTAGTTTAAATCTTTTTTCCATCTGGGGTCAAGTTTTGTAAGGGGTGAAAGATAGGGGTTGACTTTCAGTCTTTTACATACGATTGTCCACCTCTCCCAGCAACCCGTGAGGTTTTCAGTCAGCTAGGACAGTCACTGTTCCTGGCTGTTGTGTTGATAACAAGGACCTCCGAGGGCAAAGGCCGTGTCTTTGGGTTTCACTGTGTTGTCTCTGATCCTTTCTGATGGTGCCTTCCTGGCCTTAGGTAGTCCCGCCACAAGCGCGTCTTCCTCAGTACTCAGCTGTACACACTGGAGACACTGTGGGAATCTCCAGGTTCCTGTCTCTGGAAGGATCTATCCTTCTTTGTTTTGCCCTATGACCTCCAGCTGCCTTGCTCTCCCTCAACTCTGCCAGCACTGTGTCCTGAAACCCGGCTCCCCAGCAGTGAGCTGGGCAATCGCAGGGCTCTCTTCATATCTTTCCTGTTGTTTCCTGATGTCCAGACTCGTGGAATCCATGGTTTCTTATACTTCATCTGTTTTATGTATTTCTGACAGGAAGGTATTCCATCTTGGTTGGAAGCAAAAGTGCCTCTGATTTCCCTTTGATTCTACCATTCCTCCACCATGCCGTCTCCAAGGCTGAATAGCTCTTCTAATAAACATCCTTGTGCTAAGCTGAATAGAGTAGTTGCTGTAACTTACAAACAAGATTTAAGCAGATACAATATATCAGCGGTGTCTGATTAAGATAATTTGGTTTTACTCTACAGAAAGAAGAAAAGCAGTGTTTTGATCTCCTGCTGCCCTTCAGAAATTGGGATTTCTGTTTAAGTTTTAAATTTGTCTTTCCTTTTTTTTTTTTTTTTTTTTGCCTATTGGCTTGTTAGAATAGAGCTGAACTGTGGGTTTCTAAAAATTACTACATAGAGTCCGTCTGTGCGAAACAATTAAGATGTACACCAATCTAATGCAAATTTATGTGTGTGAAGACATATCAATTATTTCTAAACATACACCCAATAATCTCATCTCCTCAATGAAGAGATAAAAATCCATTAGCTATCTCGCTGGTTTTCCCTGTTATAATTTTAGAAGTTCGCAGATATTCAAAAGCTGCAGAAACTTGACTTTTGTACTGTCAGGGGATCAGAGTCATTTAAAGAACCAAGCTATGTAATAAACAACTCTTGTTTTTTAGAGATAGAAATTGGGATCTCTTTTCTCTTGGCATTATATTTCTATATTCAGCAGCAGACCAGCAAGGCATGTCAAAGCTTTAAGTTAAGATTTGAAAGGGGAAGAAAAAAAATGGTTATTCTAAGTTAAACTTTTGGAGGCATCTGGCAGGTGATGAAGAAAAGTGTGGAGCTGGAAGCATTTAAAGAGCATCAGATCTCTTACAGTGCATGCATTGAAGCCTTGTTAACTTTTGGTTATAGATGAAAAATAGAATAAAACAATAATGGAAATTCAAAAATGTGCACTTAGAAGAATGTGCAAACATGCAGGTAACCAGCTCCTTGCAGGTACCATCGATGGTACCAGGCTGATCCCGTACGTGCTGCTGGCCCAGGGTATTTTCCTTCACTGTCCTAAGCATCCTGGCCTCTTGTTCTAGGACAGCTAAGCTCTTGCAGCATTTCTTGGTTTACGGGATGGAGCCAGGACAGGTGCAGTTCACCTGTCATTACTAGATTCTTTGCTACTAGCAGAAAGGTGTGCAATGCTTGGAGCTCCTGACTGAACTGCTGGGGGATGAACGCTGCTTCTGCTATAGGAACGGAGCTCTGGAAGAGGGATGCTTCTACTTCAAGATCTCATGGTCAATGGTAGACCTCATGACCACGTGCATCATGGTACCTGTTGCTGGGCCTCCTGCTGCTGTTGGGAAATGTCTGACCAAAATTAAGAGCATGCCCAAGTCCTCTACGGAAAATAGAAATAATAACCTTGAAATGCCTTGAAAGGGGTTTGGGAAAGAAAAATCTGTGTATCTTGGCATTGTATAGCTGTCACACAAAAGACACAATGAAAACCAAAGACGCTGCTTTTTCCCTCTTAAGTCCTTGTTATCAACACGACAGCCAGAACTGGAGTCACAGTTTGTTCCTACCTGAGCAGGTTTCCCTGCTTTGTCTCCAAGTGTTACTCCTCTGTATGGAGGTAAGTGGACAGGTGTCCACATTATCAGCCCTCACATTGCAGTCAGGAAAATATTTTATTTTTACCATGCTAAAAGTTAAGAAAAGATTTGGTTATGAAAAAACATCTAAATTTCTCATAATTCTGCCAGGCGGGGTGGCTCACACATGTAATCCTAGCACTGAGAGGCAAAGGTGGGTAGATTGCTTGAATTCAGGAGTTCGAGATGAGCCTGAGCAAGAGTGAGCCCCTGACTCTACTAAAAATGGAAAAACTTGATGGGCATTGTGGTGGGTGCCTATAGTCCTAGCTACTCTTGAGACTGAGGCAAGAGGATCCCTTGAGCCCAAGAGTTTGAAGCTGCTGTGAGCTATAATGGCATGGCACTCTACCAAGGATGACAAGCCTGAGACTGTTTTAAAAAAACAATAATAATAAATTAAAAAAAAATAGAAAAACTGGCCAGGCATTGTGGTGGGCACCTCTAGTTCCAGATTCTCAGGAGGCTGAGGCAAGAGGATCGCTTGAGGCTAAGAATTTGAGGTTGCCGTGAGCTATAATGGCATGGCACTCTACAAAGGGTAACAAAGTGAGACTATGTCTCAAAAATAGCTAATAAATAAATAAATTTAAAATAACGATAAATTTACTCATAATTCCAACATTCAAAGAAAATCAGTTTTAACAACTCTGCATCTATTCCATGATTTTCCATAAGTATATATGTGTATATATATATCTTTATATATACTTTTTTTAACTAATATAATTAATTTGCTTTTTGAGGTTAATACACTGTGGACATTACTTCACTAAAATAATGTATATCTACATTGTCATGTTGAAAGACTGCATAGCATTTAATTTTTTAGATTAGAAGTTGAAAAATGTCTTCTGTAAAAGGCAAGAGAGCAAATATTTTTGGCTTTGTAGACCACATATGGTCATCGTTGTTGACAGCCTACCCTCTTCCTCATCTTCTTTTTTTTTCTTACACAAATTTAAAAATGTGAAAGCCACTCTCAGATCATGGGCCACTGCTGAAATATACTATAATTACAGATTAACTAGGATTTTTCCTGTTATTTGCTAATAACATCACTGTAAGAGTAAAATAGGAATAGTCATAATTTGTAAAATGTATTATTTCTTTAACCTCTACTTCCAGCCTCTACATCATTTTACTGCTGGTTCAGATTTTCTCACTAGGTGAAAAGGCCTTTATCTCTGCTCTAACAATTTTGTTAATTTGATACAAAAAGGTTACAACATATTATTATAATGATTAATTGAATGCACCTTTACTTTGAACCAATTAAATGCACTGCCACATATTAGTAGGCAATTTGACGAGTGTTTTGAGCAAAATGATCCCTCAATTCAAAACAGAAAATATTAGTAACATCATTTATTCTGTCCTTGTACAGCATTTTATAGAACAACTTTACCGTGAGGCAGATCTTAAGTTTTGCAGTATAAAATTTTTTGATGCAACAGTGTCCAAAAATATTTGGTGGCAAAAAATGAAATTGAATATGTTCATCTCCCAAATAATTTCTCTGCACTTAAGGTAACTGCAGGTTACTTCCTGTCATGAAAATATTCCAGTTAACTTCCTTCACATGAATTTTAAATGACCTTCCTGCAGTATCTGATTCATGGGACAGATTCTGAAAAATAGTGCCAGGCTGTTGGAAGAAAGTGGTTCAAAATTAGATTTGTTGAATGGCCGCAGATGCTGATGGAGTTATAAAGAAATTGACTATGAAGATTGAAAATATAGCATATAAGTTTTTGTAGGTCCTTAATACTCATAGTTCTGAAATATTTGGAAATTATTTAGGTGACTACTCTCTGTCAGACACTGTTCTAAGTACTGTGGATACACTAGGGGACAAAGCTCCTGCGGTTGGGCCTTACCACCCAGTGGAGGGAGATTCTCCTTGAAATAAGTAAATTCATAAGATCCAGCAAGGCTTGACTTCACCTTGTCCTTAGGCTCTTGGAAACTGTGACTTTAAATGAAACACGTAACAAAATCAGTTTTATCTTAGGTTAACAGGTATAAATAAGAATTAAGTTCTTACAGTGTATTTTTGGTCACAAAACATATCATACTTCTAAATAAACACCAGAATCACTTGTGATATTAAATAGTAAAATAAATGTGAGCAATATATAGATTTAAGAAAGCCTAACGAAAGTAAGGAAAGATAATTATTTACTCAGTTATTCTAGTTCAAGCTCACAGGTGGCCTGAAACGAGACCCAACCTTGGGCAGGATGCCATTTCCTCACCGGGAACACTCACACACACACACACTTGCCTCCACACTCACACTCGCACCCTCACACTCCACACTCACACACATGCACACCCACGCTCACACCCCCACATTTACCCTTGCACACACCCCACACTCACTCACATTCGCATCCCCACACTCACACACACACCCATGCTCACATCCCACATTTACCCTCCCCCACACACCCCACACTCACACTCCCACTACCTCTCACCCCACACTCACACACACACCCCCACACTCATACACATCCCCACACTCACACCCCCACATTTACCCTGCCACCTCCCTCCACACCCACATTCCCACACCTACCTCTCACCTCACACTCACTCACACTCACACCCCCACACTCACTCACACACCTACTTTCACACAACCCCACTCTCACACACACACACTTCCACCCACACTCACACCCACACTCATACTCCCATACTCACTCACACACTTACACCCACACTCACCCCCACACTCACTCACACCCACATTCATGTAGAGTGGTCAAGTCACCTACTAGGTGGGGGTATGGGAGAAAACCAGATTGCCTGGAGGAAACCCCCAGCAGATGCAGGAAGAACAGGCAAATTCCACACAGTGGCCCCAGCCAGGAGGCAATTTTTTTTTCCTTATCAGTATTTCGATAAAATGGCGTTATTCAAGAACCTGCTGTACAGTGAGAAGGTCTGTGAATTTAAATTTACCCCACCTCAGAAAGGAGGGGTATGAATGCTTAGCTCTCATTGACAAGGTAATACTTGTGCTGAGAGCTAAAGAAAATAAGGCATTGGTGGTGCAGGCACAGTGGTGGGAGGGAAGACCCAGGCAGAGTAGGCTGGTGCTCTGAGACCAGTTCAGAGGGGGCTCCTGGCACTGGATCAGAGACAGGCACTAGGAACTGAGGTCATCGCTTCTCGGCCTTTTGGCTAAGATCAAGTGTAGTATCAAGTGTAGGAACTGAGGTAAGAGCAGCCAAACCCAGGCTGGGAGTCTGGGGACTACATAAGGGTTTGGCTCACTATAAGTGTGATAGGAAGTCATCAGAGGGGACTAGGCAGAGAAAAGCCAGGATGACTTAGGAAGTCCCACCAGAAGATCTTGTGAAGATGGATCTTGGTGGGATCAGGAACAATGATCGGAGCCTTTGCAAATAACTCAAGAAAGGAGCAATGGTGACCTTTCCTCCGGGTACTGATGCCTGGAGGTGGTGAGAGGGGTTGGTGGGAGAAGTAGTGTGTTAGAGACATGGAGAGGAGTCACAGAAACTTCCTTCCTACTGTTTTTGCTTATTTCACTGTTTTCCCCACAAGAATGTGAGGTCCCTGAACACAGTGGACCTCATTTGCTACTACAACTAGCAGAATGCCTTAGTCTTGCACTAAATAAATGATTGAAGGAATGAATAAACATGAGAGTATAAGAAAGTCATACTCAAAAGGATCTAGACTACTACACTCAACAGCATATTCATGTTGTGAAGGGGAATTGTGTCTAATCCTTTATAGCAAACTCAGGCCATTCATTTGGATTTTATTGCATGGGGCTTCTTACAAATTTAATTTTTGAATTGTTCAAATGCAATTTCACAAGAATTCTAAACCCAGGGAACATGTGCTAAGTTTTATGCTTGTCTGGATTTAAATAACACAGTGAAGATTATTTCACTCAATATTAAGGTTTGTCGAGATGTCTACATAATTTTGATCTTTGAGACATATATTCTAGTCCAGGGGTCCTCAAACTACGGCCCGCGGGCCACATGCTTGGGTGTGAATTGTATTTGTTCCTGTTTTGTTTTTTACTTCAAAATAAGATATGTGCAGTGTGCATAGGAATTTGTTCATAGTTTTTTTTTTTTTTTTTCAAACTATAGTCCGGTCCTCCAACGGTCTGAGGGACAGTGAATTGGCCCCCTGTTTAAAAAGTTTGAGGACGCCTGTTCTAGTCATTGTAATGTTGAAGTCTGGAGAATCACCCCAAAGGATAATAAGAAATGTGACATGTATTCATTTATGAAATAGTTGGTAAGCATTTCCTCGGTGAACATCACCGCTCTACCTCCATAGATCCTGCCTCAAAAAGCTGACAATCAAGACGAAGAAATAGGGCACTTATAGACATATCTCATTTGATCGTGCGTTGCTGTATGGTCAGGTTACAAATTGAAGGTTTGTGGCAACCCAGTGTTGACTACATCTATCAGAGCCATTTTTCCAAGGGCATGTTGACTTACTGTTCTCACATTTAGGTAATTCTAGAAAATTTTCAAACTTCTCTATTATTATCTGTGTTACAGTGATCTGTATTCAATGATCTTTGCTGCTGGGTTTTTCTTTCTTTCTTTTTTTTTTCTTTTTGAGTTTTTAAAAAAATTTTTTTCAAATTAACAAGAGGGTATAATTTTTAGGTTATATTGTTCTCACTTCTAGGGTAAAGTTCCATTTATAGAAGAGCCCTCACCCAGGGGGCATGTTTACCCCCTCACAATGTGCACAATGTGATCTTTGATCTTATGCTTATAATTGCTGCAGGTGCCATGATCCACACCCATAGGAGATGGAGGACTTAGTCTACAAATGTTGTGTGTTATCACTGTTCCACCAACTAGCAGTTCCTCCAACTCTCTCCTTCTCCTCAGACTTTTGTATTTTGCGAGACACAACAATATTGAAATTATAACAGTAAAGAACACTGAAGTGGCTTCTAAGTGTCCAAGTGAAGAGTCTTATGTCTCTCTTTAAGTCAACAACTGGAAGTTATTAAGCTTGCTGAGGATGGCAAGCTGAAAGCTGAGGTAGGCCAAAAACTAGGCCTCTTGCACCAAACACTTAACAAAATTGTGAATGCAAAGGGAAAGTTGTTGAAGGGAATTAAAAGGACTTCTCCAGTGCATAATAAGAAAGCCAAACAGCCCAACTGCTGACATGGGGAAAGTTTGTTGATCTGGATAAAAGATCAAACCAGCCATGGCATTCTTCTAGGACCCTTAGGAATTATGCTAAGTATGTTCTGTCCATGCAAAATGGAGCAACAAAGCCTGGATGACAGCAAATTTGTTTACAGCATGATTTACTAAATAGTTTAAGCCCACTGTTCAGATCTAGTATTCAGGAAAAAGAGATTCCTTTCAAAAATCTTATTGTTCATTGGCAATGCACCTGGTCACCCAAGAGCTCTGATGGAGATATGTAAGATTGATGTTATTTTCATGCTTGTGAACACAACATCCATTTTGCAGCCCATGGGTGAAGGAGTAATTTCTACTTTCAAGTCTTATTATTTAAGAGATACATTTCATAAGGCTATAGCTCCCAGAGAAAATGATACCTCTGATGATTGAAAACCTGCTGGAAAAGAGTCACCATTCTACAGACCATTGAGGACATCATGATTCATGGGAGGAGGTCAAAATACAGTAAAATCTCCATAGCTGAGCACCTCCCTTTGTTGACCACCTCCTTAAGTTGATCCAATTTTCATAGACTGGATGTACCACCACATATATGTATTAGTACAGTAAGCATAGTTCCTTATGTTGACCACCTCTGTATGTTAATCAGTTTGTTACATCCCCCTGGGTGGTCAACTTACAAAGGTTCAGCAATATCAACATCAAAAGGAGTTTGGAAGAAGTTGATACCAACTCTCTTGGATGACTTTGAAGGGCTCCAGGCTTCAGTGGTGAAAGTAACAGCAGATGTGGTGAAAATAGCAAGAGAACTAGATTTATTATGGAAGATAGGACTGAATTGTTGTAATCTCATGATAAAACTTGAATGGCCAAGGAGTTGCTTCTTATAGCTGGGCAAAGAAAGTGGAATCTTGAGATGGAATCTATTCCTCATGAAGATACTATGAACATCATTAAAATGATAAACAAGGAATTGGAATATTAAATAAACTTAACTGATAAAGATGCAGCAGAGTTTGAGAGGATTGACTACAATTTTGAATGATGCTATCCCATGGGTAAAACACTATCAAACAGCATCACAAACTACAGAGAAATATTTCACAGAAGGAAGAGGCAATAGATGTGGTAATCTTCATTGGTGTCTTATTCTAAGAATTGCCACAGCCACCTCAACTTACAGCAACCATCACCTTGATCAGTCCACAGCCATCAACAGTGAAGCAAGAACCTCCACCAGCAGAAAGATTAAGCCTTGCTGAAGGCTCAGCTGATTATTAGCATTGCTTAGCAGGAAAGAATTTTTACTGAGGTATATACCTTCTTTAGACATAATGCTATTGCATACTTAATGGACTAGGTATAGTTTAAACATGACTTTTATATATGCTGGAGAAACAAAAAAATTCTTGTAAGTCACTTTATTTCAATATTTGCTTCATTGTGGTGTTCTAGAACTGGACCCACACTATCTCTGAGGTGTGGCTTTACTTTAGTAATCACAATTGCTGGTAGAAAATGATGGATGCATTTAAGATAGAGCATTGTGGTGATTTTGTGACTGGTGACTTGGTGCAAGTGTCACCATGAGTGAAAACAAAGAGATCAGCATACATATCTCATACAAAAGTCTACAAAAAATAGAAAACAACACAGCATGCCTGAAACGCTGACTGACTTACAGAAGAATTGAGATAAATAGGCTATAAAAGATAGCATAAAAGTCAAGAAGAATATAAGAAAACAAACTCTGTGACTCCTGTCATTTCCCTAGCACTCTTAATATCTGCTCACCTCTGAGATTTCAAAGGTGCTTAGCTTAGAACCCCACCTCATGCCCAACCGAGGGAAGGTATCCAGGGTCCACTCCCCACTCTGTGTATCCCGAGTCATCCTACATGGGATGATCAGACTGGGCTACTGGATCGTGGAGCACAGTTGGTTCAGTCAGTGAGGTAGATGCTGAAAGCAGACCATGTGATTCTTTGCCAGGTGTGATGGGGTAACCATGGTGCAGTGCTGGGTAGAGGTGCTCTGCTCCCCGTGGCTTCTCAGCCCCGAAACTATAACTCTTACATTGCCAGAAGCAAGGCCCACTCACCCTACTCATCCCTGAAAACAGGCCGTCCTGTCCTAGGCATCTTCCTTGGAATGAGTCCCAGGACAGCTGGGGTAACTTCCACTTGCCCTCTTGAATCCTCTGATACCCTCAGAATCTAAGGAAAATCCTTTTTCTTATAAACTTCTAGAGATATACGTTCTCCTTACGAAATTTCTTCTCCATGTACTCAGCAAATTTGTGAACCTATTACCTTCACATCCCAAATCACTGGGAATTTCACAAAAAAAGTTTCTTTTTTAAATCAGGTTGAGATTAATTTTTGCAGCCTCCCTGAAAATGAGGCAAAATATTTGTATTCTTTTCTTCTGGTAGAACAAACAAAGGCAGAAAAACAAAACAGTTTCTACAGGAAAAAACTGCATCCCCTTATCCTGCCATATTTAAAAGAGCAAACAATGTAAAACATTGAAAAAACATTAATAAAGAACTGGGTAGATAGTTAGATAAGTGATGGTATATTTATTTAGTTGAATTTGCTTATCTATGGTAAATGAGGACAGAACAGAGGTTACCTTGATGGGAGGGAAGTATATTCAGTGGGTAATTTCTTGGGAGTGGGAAGTAGAAGTGTTCTCTATCTTGATCTTGGATAAGGTTACAAATAATATGCATATCTGTACATATAAAATCTTCAATATAGATATACATAATATTTAAGTTATATATTGAGATTTATGCATTTTACTCTGTATAGACTGTACCACAATAAAAATTGCCTCTCACAGAATCAAGAAAAGAAAAAGAGAATGTAGACTTATATTCATTTACTTGGAAAGTTTCCTATAATATATCATGTATGATATAAAGGGATTTAGCACACATACTTGAGAAGGAGAGAGAGAGAGAGAGAGAGAGAAAGGGGGAGAAAGAGAGAGAGAGATTGGGTATTCATAGAAAATAATTTGAAGAAATATAAACAAATGATATTAATATTTATCATTGATAGAAACATTTATGGTGACTTTTTAATTAATATGTTGTATTTTTTATAGCATTTAAATTTTTATAATCACCTATTACTTTTATAATAACACAATATTTTGTTTTAGAAAATAAAAAGGCAGTGCCAAATGTGCAGCAAACTGGAGCTAGAGCTAACAAGGGTTTATCAGTGTCCCTCAAGAGGACAGTGGGTGCTCCAAGGGCATGAGTAGCAGGTGAAAGAGCTCCAACTCGGGGAGCAAAGCCACGACGCTGACTCTGCCTCCCTCCCCTCACCAGAGATGCTGTAGCTCAGGCTCAGACTGTGGTTCTTCTACGGCCATGATGCTCACCGCGACTTTCCCTTCTGAATCTGTCAACTGCTTGGCTTTGTGGTTGAAAGTGGGCCAACTAGATAGCATTTCCACTTTGTAGAAGTACTGCTCACACTAAACAACCTGAGCTAAAGCATCCACTGACAATGACCAAATTAAGTCTGGTTTTAAATAACCATAGCAGCATACGATAGATATCATGCTTGCAGCAAAAAGAACAGAACAATTTCTTCCTTATTTGCAGAACATTGGTACAAAGGCATAAGCAAACATTTCAGAGGATGAACTTTATATTCTTAGATGTAGCCTATGTACTTGTTCAAATGGACAGTATTTTACAAATTTAGGCTTTTTCTGAAAAGCAATGCCAACCGAGGTAGTATTCCTCTCCAATCTGAAAGTGATTGAGGATTAATCAACACTTAACATTTGTAGAGCACTTTATAGTTACAATACTTTCCATGAATGTTTTTAGATGTGATCACCATCTCAACCCTATGAAATCAATTTCGTTATTCCACTAAGGAGAAAACCTGACTGCAGGACCAGGATTTACTTAGCTAAAGTTACTTTCTACTGAATGTGAAGGTTAGACAAGACCGAGGTCTTCAGACTCTAGGTGCTCAGCATCTTCAGCTTTATCACAGCTGCCTGCTCACATGTGTGTACACACAGACACACACACACAGCTATTTTTCAGTCACGTGACACAGCGTTCTTGTCATGCCTCCACATATCTTAGCATTTGGTTAATTGAAATGGTAACCAACCTACGTATACAAAAATATCAGTTAGGACCAAGAGTTTTTAGCCAAGCAAGATTTTACTATTTTGGATCTCTTGAAACTACAACTGCCTTGAAAGACAACTGCTCTTTCAAATATGATGGTTGATCACCCACAATCTTCTCTTTAATTTGATAGAAGGTCATATAAGAAAGAACATTATCTTTTCTATTGCTTTGGCACCTACTCCCCGCTGCTCATGGTACAGTGAGCGGGGTTGGCAGACCCAGGGCTCAGGGCTAGTTTTACCTCAAGCTGCATCTCCTTAGCAGAGGAGCGTAACATCCTTGAGGATCAGTTTCCTGACCTGTGAAATGAAGGAAATAGTATCTACCCTGCATATTCCCAGGAGTACTGCGTAAGACAAATTAGGTAAATTAGACAGCAGTTGTGAGACTGTTTTTCAATTGTAATGTATTGTAAAAATTTTAGGCACAAAATTTCTTCTGGGTGGATGTGTGTAACTCTTTGTGCTTTTCATGAATATTTTAATATAAGTATGAGGGTTCTTTTTAAAATCTAAAACAACGGAATGAAAAGACCAATCTGTCTTGAAATAACGCAAAATTCTCTTTTATAACTCAAATTAAAACAGTCAGTGGGTCTGGATGAATTTTAAAGGGACAAATAAAACTGAGATTAAATAATAGGTATACTGATTACTTTTGAATAGAAATATAAAGCTCATTTTTTTATGAGTAGAATTAAATAAGACCCCACTTATATAAATTTTACTGAAACATGCTTCTTTTTAGTGCCCATCTTTTTTGGTACTGACTAATACAATTAAGTAACAAATGACAGAATTTTGTTTATTTTTCAAAAAAGTTAATTAGGGTATTTTTTTCAGTAGCAACACCACAGAAGCTGCAGGTGACACAGCTATAATGGCTTGATCTCACTTCTGAGATGTGTGAAGTGCTAAGAACCTTGAGGGAATCACATAACTTACTTTCCTCACTGACAGCTCTATAAGAAAGAGAATAAAGAGATTGAATTAGCTCTGCAGAGCATAATATACCCTGTGGTCACAAAGTACTCAATGGAGACTTTTGGGGAAAGAATAAAAGACTTTACTGATTACAGGAATTTATTTGTAATAAGAAAGTGAAAAGAGTGTTAAACTTGATTTTGATTTTGTTTTGTAACATAGGAATACCCCTATTCTAAAAACAACCCATTATTTGAAAGTCAAGTCAAGTAAATTGATCTGCAGATAAGACCAAAAAGTGATAGAGCATGAATGTACTATGTGTTGGTCTTACGGTGACCTCAAACACATGCTTTTTCCTACCACGTACAATGAGGCAAACCTTATTTTATTAATGCTCCACTTCATGGTACTTCACAAGCATTTCATTTCTTACGAGTTGAAGGTGGGTGGCAACCCTGCATAGAGCAAGGTCATCAGCATCATTTTCCAACAGCACGTGCTCATTTTGTGTCACATTCTGGCAATTTTTGCAACTACGAAGATTTCAAATTACCATATCTGTGATGAGTGATCTTTGATGTTACTATAAAACTGGTTTTGGGGGTACCATGAATTGTGCCCAATAAGATGGTGAACTTAACAGACAAATGTGTGTGTTCTGACTGCTGCACCAACTGGCTGTTCCCTCTCTCTCTGCCTTTCCTCAGGCTTCCCTATTCCCTGAGATGCAATAATATAGAAATTAGGCCAGTGAATAACCTCACAATGGTTTCTCTGTGTTCAAGTGAAAGGAAGGGTCATAGGTCTCTCGCTTTAAAGTAAAAGCAAGACCTACGCTTTGTAAGGAAAGCATGCCAAAAGCTGAGATGGGCTGAAAGCTAGGACTCTGTGCCAAATAGTTAGCCAAGTTGTGAATACAAAGGAAACATTCTTGAATAAAATTATAAGGGCTACTCCAGTGAACAAATGGATAATTTAAAAAAAAATGAAACAGCCGATTGCTGAAATGGAGATACTTTGAGTAGTCCAGATAGAAGACCAAATGAGCTGCAATATTCCCTAAGTCAAGGTCTAATCAGAGCAAGGAAGGCCTTCACTCTCTTCATTTCTATGAAATCTGAGAGAGGGGAAGAACCTGCAAGAGAAAAGTCTGAAGCAAGCTGAGGTTCATGAAGTTTAAAGAAAAAAGCCATGTCCATTAACTTAAAGTGTGACGTGATACAGCAAGTGCTGATGTAGAAGCTGCAGCAAGTTATTCAGAAGATCTAGCTAAGGCTTTTGCTAAAAGAAGCTACACAAAACAGATTTTCAATATAGATGAAACCACCTTATGTTGGAAGGTGTTTTGCTAGGTTATGCAAAGTTAGAGGTGGAGAAGACAATGCCTGGTGTCAAAACTTCGAAGGACAGGCCTTTTTTAGAGGTTAATGTAGCTTGTGGTATTAAGTTGAAGCCAATGTTCATTTACCAGTCTGAGAATCCCAGAGCCCTTAAGAATTTTGCTAAATCTACTTTGCCTGTATTCTATAAGTGTAACAACAAAGCTTGGATGCCAGTACTTCTACCTGCAGCGGTGGTTCTCAACCTGTGAGTCGCGAGCCCTTTGTAACAATGAAAATCCATTGACGCATTAGGAAGGTTGAGAACCAGTGATCTACAGCATGGCTTACTGAATATTTTAAGACCGCTATTGAGACCTACTGTTCAGAAAAAATTTTTTTTTCCTTTCGAAAAAATAGTGCTCATTGACAATGCACCCAGTCACCCTGGGCTCTGACAGAGATGTAAAGGAGATTCATGCTGTTTTCATGCCTGATAACACAAGATCCTTTTTAAATCTATGGATCAAGGAGTAATTTCCATTATCACATCTTATTTAAGAAATACATTTCATAAGACTATAACTACCATGTATAGTGATTTCTCCAATATAGATCTGGAAAAAGAACATTGAAAATCTGCTGAAAAGGATTCACTATTCTAGATGCCATCAGGGAAAAGGTCAAAATATCAACACTAACAGCACTTTGGAAGAAGCTGATTCCAACCCAAATGGATAACTTTGAGGAGTTCAAGATTTCAGTGGAGACAATAACTGCAGATGTGGTAGAAATAGTAAAAAAAGGAAGAATTCAAAGTGGATCTTGAAGATGTGACTAAATTCTTGCAATCTCTTGGTAAAATTTAAATAGATGAAGAGGTGCTTCTTATGAATGAGCAAAGAAAGCAGTTTCTTGGAATGGAATCTACTCCTGCTTAAAATGTTGTGAACATTGTTGAGATAATAACAAAGGATCCGGACTATTACATAAACTTAGTTGCTAAAGTAGCAGCAGGTATTAAGAGGACGGACTGCAGAAAGAAGTTCTACTGTGGGTAAGAGCCATCAAATAGCATGGAATGTTAGAGAAATCTTTTGTGGAAGGAAGAGTCAATTTATTAAAGAAGTGAAACAAGTTTTATTGTGGTCTTATTTTAAGAAATTGCCCCAACAATCTACCCCAACCTTCAGCAACCATCACCTTGATCAGTTAGAAGCTGTCAATATTGAGGAAAGATCCTCTACCAACAAAAAGACTACAACTCACTGCAGGCTGGGGAAACTATCAGGATTTTTTAGCAATAAAGTATTTTTAATATTTAATATTATGTATACATAATATTTTTAGACAATGCTATTGCATACTTACCAGGTGATAGTATAGTATTTGCGCTGAAAAACCAAAAAAATTGTGTGACTCATTTTATTGCAATATTGACTTCCTTGTGGTGGTGTGGTGCTAACTTACAATGCATCTGAGGTGTGCCTCTAATGGCTATGAGAAATAGCAGTACATTAAAGTAGAACTTTCTCCCTGGCACTATTTCACGCTGGCCAGAAGTCTCCAGTGGCCTATTACAGCATCCTGTATCACTCAGTTGAAAAGCATAACTAATAACACTGGTGAAGATAGATCTCCTTATCAGGCTCGGGGCCTGTGGCTCAATGGGATAAGGCGCCAGCCACGCACACCTGAGCTGGCAGGTTCGAATCCAGCCCGGACCCGCCAAACAACAATGATGGCTGCAAACAAAAAATGGCCAGGCGTTGCGGCAGGCGCCTGTAGTCCCAGCTACTTGGGAGGCGGAGGCAAGAGACTCGCTTGAGCCCAGGAATTGGAGGTTGCTGTGAGCTGTGATGCCATGGCACTCTATCCAGGGTGACAGCTTGAGGCTGTCTCAAAAAAAAAAAAAAAA
>CAUYRH010037808.1:0-31200 GCA_963574655.1 Perodicticus potto | reverse complement strand
CAATGAAGACAGCCAACCACAGACCACCTACACTTGTGAGCCAAAAGAAAGTTTGAAGTTATTATTTAGGAAACAGCAAGAAAAATCCTAATATGGTTTTCTTTTAGCATTCCTGAATAAGTGCTTCTGACCTGACGCTGTTCTACCTTTCCTATTACTGATTATACTAATCAGATTTATGTTTTCCAGAAATGTCATCAAGCCACACACAATAAAGATGGTTCCAGTCCATGAACCCCTGTATCACTCTCCCTCCAGAGAAACCCTAACTGCCCCCTTCTATCATCGCCCAATCAGCAGGAAGCAGTTAGATCGAGTGTTCGCCCTTTTTCCCTAACAGCAGTTAGAGCTTCTACTCGGAGAGGGAGAATTGATGCAGGACATTTGGAGCTGGCAGACCTGCCGCCTCCTCCTTGGTGATATCGGTGCTGCGGCAGCCAGCTAAAGAACCAGCGGGCTGGATGACAGGCAAGGAGGGGGACCTCCAACCCCCACCGGAGGCTCCAATAGCCAAAAAGGCCGGACAACTGCCGAAGAGACACCTGTGCCTTGGTGTCTCCTTCACTTTACACTTAGGACTAAATGTGGAACCCCCATTTCCTATGCCTAGGTCAATTTCATGTGAATTTCCTAGGCCTCAATTCCATGAATGGATTGTGTCCTTTCACTGATACATTCATTCACTTTGCCCTGGCGGAAGGGACTGTGTTCGTTCATTGGTACATTCATTCACCTTGCCCCCGGCAGAAGGGACTGTGTTCATTCGTTTCCTGGCCAAGGAACCCATACACCTATATATACCCCAAGACTAAAAGCCTAAAGGGGGAGACGGGGAAAGACAGAGAGAGAGAAACGGAGAGAGCTTTTCTCTCCCCACTTGAGTTCTCTCTATCAGGAGCTTTAGTGTTTTCTGTATTCTTTTCTGTAAATAAATTCTGTCTTACCACTGGAAAAAAAAAAAAAGAAAGAAAATGCCACGAAGGCTATCTTAAACAGTTTGATGAAAACATTTCAGATTGTATATGAAACCAGCACATTGTACCCTTTGATTGCACTAATGTCCGCAGCTGTGATTTAATAAAAAAAAAAGAAAGAAAGAAAGAAAGAAAACAAAACAAAACAAAAAAAAGAATATGGCCCTTCAGAGGCTTCCCAGCCAGAAGAACATACAGGGGTCCAGAGAACAAGGTAGCACCCCAGGGCCCCTCAGAAGCCTTTGTTTATCTCTGTGGAAGCACTGGGTTTAATTTGGTGATACACTGGGGTAAAAGCCTTCCTTGCCGGGCTGATTACTCACAAGGGAGCTTTCCCTGGAAGGTTTTCGGGGTTTTTGTTTTTTTTTTAAATTTCAGATTAATATAAGGGTACAAATGATTAGGTTACATTGTTCGCATTTGTTAGATAAAGTTCAAGTTGTGGCTGATCCTGCCAATCCCCTTACTAGGTAACTACCCAGAAGGAAAAAAACTCATTTTATCCTGGAAAGTTTTTAAAAATAATTCACTCACCAGAAATTGCTAGTCTTGGGTCCTTTTTACCTTTGGACTAACAGGAGGGTTAGTGTCAGGGGGACCTTATTGTGGTTGATAAAGAATGCTGCTCCTAACTGGTTGAAGACACCCCCTCTCATTACTGAAGTAGGCTAGACACAGTGGAGCAAACAATATTAATAGTAACAGCACTCACGTGGCACTTATGATGAACCTGGAACAGTTGTAAGGCCTTTCCATACACCAACTCACTCAGTTCCACAACCTCCTCATGGAGTGTATGCTATGATTATCCCCATCTTATAGCTGAGCATTGCAAGCAGTAAGCCTTTGTCACCCAAAGCCATAATCCTAGCCACCATAAACACTGCCACTGCCCCAAACAGTGGCTTCTTTTAAATATGATAATATATTAATATGTGCATATATAGCATACACGAGGAATGTCCTTATCACTCCAGAATAAATAAATTCTGTCTTACCACTGGAAAAAAAAGCAAATAAACGTATTTATTATATTATTAGTATACCAATAATATAATATGCAAGCAACATATTATAGTATGATTGATAATTATCCCTACTGGGGGATAATTATAAATAATTAATGGTACAGATGTTCTGAAATCACATAAGAACTAATGATGAAGGAACAGGACTGGCAGGACACAGCCCTGACTCTGTTTCCAGCCCTGGCTTCCCGATAGACTCACTAACAAACTTGGGGTGGGTTTTCCTCTAGCCCTTTTCCTAGAGATGATTCCTCACATGGTGTTTTTGGTAATCTGATTTTGAGTTCTTCTGATGAAACCCTATGAGGTTGTTATTGCAGTATTGACACTTAAGTTTCTGAATATTAAAATAGTGAGAGTTTTTAAAAAGGAATTTCTAACTTAAATCAGTCCTAAAAGTATCACGAATTTAAGCCTTATCAATGAGACTTTTCAACGTAATTTTCAGCTGATTCTAAGAGCAATTTTAGAAAAGAAATTGTATTTGTTATAGCATCCATCCAAGACAAAATATTTAGTAGCCATGACAATGAAAACCTAGCTAGACAGATGTTTTGCAGGCATCGTTTAAGTATGAAGGCTGAGAAACAGATGGAGGCCAATGTCTGAATATTACATCCACCATCAAGCCACAGGACTGAACGTATCTGGTACTGAGTAGGAAGGATGTTTAGGTCATGTGTAGGCACAGCCAAGCCAGTGCTGTGTGGCAGGGACATGACTTATCAACAGCCCTTTGTCTGCTTCTCCCACCCAGAGCCATAGGAAATGACCAGGGAAAAGTAAAAGCTGTTTGCTCCTGCCTGTGCTTTTATTGACTGATTTAGGGTGCTGCCAGAGCAGCCATAGGATTTTGGTTTATTTTAATTTTTTGGTTTGTGTGTATGTTTATTTGCTTTTTGACCACAGCAATTTTCTGAGTGCCACCTACGAAGAATTTGAGGGAATGAGAGCTTTATCTAAAGGGTTTTTTTTACTCCCCTACACGTTGCCATTTTAAGAATTATTTCTACCAGCTGTAAGCCCCAGCTTGCAAGTGTTTGTGTAGCTATTAATGTTAAAAACAGAAGCCAGGGCATCCATTTAAGTTTCAGGCATAAAAAAAAAAAAAAAAGGTTCCCTGGCTGAGAAGGCTCCTGTGTTTCCCAGCAGTGCCCAAATAGGATGTTTGTTTTAGGCTAAGAGAAAGAACGGCAGGCAGGCAGAAAGCGAACCGAGAAGTGTGGCAGATCATTAATAACCAGTGAAGGATGGTTCAGGAAGCCTCACTGCACATATTTCTGGGACTAAAGTTGAAGACTTCATTAATATTCTAGAGGAATATTGTTTTCTGTGGGCCTAAAATCTAACCCACAGTCTTTTCTAAACAACTCAGAGTTGGAGGCTCCAAGACTGCTCATAGAACTTTGATCATCATTTAAAGAAATGAATATTTCCTTCTCCACCTCACCATAGAAATAAAAGTTATTGTACCTTCTGTTCAGTTCAGGTTTAGTCCACTTTAATTCTCTGATTTCACAGAATGTGGCAAAATGCTGAAATACATTTGATTGGAAATAGTCTAGCTTTTGCAACATAGAGCATGCCATATTTATTTGAACAATTTGTAGGACTATTTCAGCTGAACAGAGTCCATCAGCCTATGGCAGAGGCCTTTAGAATTTCAGTTTAGTCTGTGTAGAACAGGGTTATCCCTAGGACCTGGACGCAGGTATAGGAAAAACCCCCACAAAGTCTACATTTTGACTAGAGAAGGATGGAAGGAGAGAGAAGAGGGAATTTTTCATTGCCTATAATGGAACAATGTGCATTGGTTTAAGGCCAAGTAATGTGAGCGGGCCCAAGGACTGCCCCAAAAATGGACTCCCCGACACCTGGGCCTGAAAAGGGAAAAATGAGGGAGAAAAATTCTTTCTAACTCTGCCTATTTTGGGAATGGTGTTCCCAGAGGTGAAGGTAGGGAAGTGTCAAAGGAAAGAAAACTGGGCTGTAGAAGAGGGATTCTTCTATTTTATACAAAATCTCGTAAGGAGAGGGAAGAAAACAAGCAAGTAATAAATAACATAACCAAGTTTATCCGGAGCCCAAACAACCCTCAAGGCTGAGGCTCTGCAGACCCTCCTTCCCTTCCAGACCCACTGCCAGCAGACACTTCTCCAGCCTGAACACCCAGGGCTATAGCCTCAGGTACAAAATAATGGTGTGGGAATGTTGTTGCTTTTTCTCCTGCACGCTGATAAGAACAAGCCTTATTTGTTGAAATATCTACTTCTCCACCCTATTTCCACTGTAGCCTCATCCTTCTCCACTTTTTTTTAAATGCCTTAAAGGAAATGTCACTGAAACATAAGGAATTGGTCATTAGTATGTCTAACAGTGAACTTTTTTAATGTAAACCTCTAAATCCACAGCGAACAAAAGCAACTGTTCAGAGCTCTCAGGGAAAAAAATTGCCCAGCAATTCTAAGTTAATGGGCAAGATTAATGGATTGTCATATAACGTGAAGGGAAAGTATTAGAAAAAAATGAAAGTGGCTGTACAAAATTGGTTTGGAATTGGAGTCTACCTGAAGGCCCCTGAGCTGGAGCATTACTGTCTGCAGTGTTTTTAGCTAAGAGGTGTATTAATCTGAAAGCCGTGCCTTATATGGATACCCTGCACTTAGTGGTTGGTTTTATGTTAAAAATGCTTAGTATGAAACCTGTGCTGAAAGTTTGCCCAAACATCTCACAGTTGATTGCAAACCCGAGTGCCTGGGGGCTCTGAGTCTACACCTCAAGAATGCTGGGGATGGGGGACTTATGGCTCCACACCTGGATGTGTCAGCCTCTTTGGGCTGCTGGGAATGTGCCCTGCCTGGGGCCCGCAGCTCTCCCCATCAGCCCTCTGACAGATTAAAACACAACAGGGTCTGTTGCCCAACTGACACATTCCTCTCCTGTCTGCCTCTGAAAGGACTTTATTTAACAGTCCTAGAGTCGGGCTTTGACTGACAGATTGTGAGGGGTAAAAGTCATTCAGTTCCATTAAGCTCTGTAACTGCTCTGGAACAAAACACCTTCAAAAAAAGTGGGGGTAGGAGGGAAAAATAGAGCTGTGGAGAGTGGGGGCATGAGCTTTCGGGAGAAAAAAGGGGATTCTTTTCAGGTTCAAAAACAATCCTCCTTTTTGCCTTCTGTCTATCAATTAGGGCGGCATTCCCAGGGGGAATACAGGACCAGCCTCATTGGTGTCATTCAGCTGCCAATCTCCTGGCAGGGACACCAAAGGGCTTCATGTAGCGCTGCGGAAACTGTCTGTCAGGCCATCAGCAGCAGCTGCTATGACGACATCGCCTCTGTTTTTCTAGGACTATTGTGGCAGAAGGGGAGCTCACCCCAACACAGTCTAAGAGTCTTGGCTCCAAATCTCTGTTCATATTTTCCTTTTACAACCTCCTGCATCTCCTCAATCCCCACGTGAATTTCTTCATAAAAACAACCCCAGACTGTCTTGCCTGGCTGGGCTATGGGGTAAATAACACCTTCGCCAGCCAAGTACATGGTCTTGGGTGTTAGAAGGGTGTTCTGCTTCTGGGAAAAATCAAGTCCTGACTGAAGACGTTCAATGACTCTGGTTCAAATGAGTCCAGAGAAACAGGACTCACAGTGAGAGATGGGTCTATGGGCCAAAAGGCCCACACGGGCTGGGGGGTGTGAGGGGCAACGTGGACCTCGCGGTGGCTTCCTGCCAAGCCTTAACCTTGTTTGGGTTGCTGTGGGTTTCATTCCCCCTGAGTTTTGCTTGGAGCCTAAAAGCTCAAATGGAGCTTGAAACTCTGAGCCAAACTCAGCACCAAGCAACCACTTCCCACCCCTCTGTTTTTCTGCCTTGGTCCTGATTTCTCCACCACCAGGCTCACATAGGCTGACTTGGGTTTGCCCAAAAGAAGCCTCGGCCTCAGCGGATCACACTAAAGATCTAAGGCTACAAAGGAGCAGGACGTTCACCCGAGCCTTCTGGCATGCCTGGGAAAAATTCCCCTACTCCTTCCCTACCCTCTACATCCCCCTACCCACTCCAGAGTCTGCCTGAGACTGGGGTTGCGGGGGGGAGTAAATAAAAGCCACTGATGGCCACCTGAAAAAATACCTGTCTGTCTGTCTGTGTTTCGTGATAGCTGTTTGCTATTCCTGGCATTTTCCTGGAAGTCTATTCAGTTTGTAGGAAGCTGTTTCCAAATGGTAATGATAGCACTTTGTACCAAACTGAGAGCTAGAGAGTGCTACTGCCAACCCCACGCCTGGGCCATTGTGTTGTGATGTTTCTGCTTCTATTATAGTTCTTCACATGTTCCACCCAGACCATACACAATGTTTAGCTAAACCCTGTAAGAACATGTACATAAAGTTGTCTCCGTGCTGCCAGGGTTGTGAAGTTTATCTCTTTTCTTCCTTAATTCTGAAATCTGTGCTAGGGTCCTACATTCTCTGAACATAAACTCCATCTGGGGAGGTTGAAATCTGTTTACATATCAATATGCTGGTTTCAGGCATCCAGATGCTGGGCCTTAGCTATGGACCACCTAAATAAAGACTGTGCCTGGGGAAATTAAGAATTAACCAGATTTTTAGCACTGAGAGTATATAGAGAAAGGAACAAATGGACACAGAGAGAGAGGTTAACTTGATTGTCATCTTCCCACTCTACAGCCTCAGGAGCCTGACCTTTGCCATCAGCACCAACAGAGACTGAAGCAGTCCCAGGCACCACTAATTATTCAGTAATGAGTGAACATTTCCGCATTGCTATGCAGGTCTTTGGTTGTTATTGCTGTAGCAGAGGAATCCAGCCTAAGAGACTAAGCTGGTGTCAAAGACACAGACAAAGAGATCTCACCTCCTGGGACATCACCCAAAAGAGACTTAAGCTGCTAGAACAGAGGATGTTGGGAGCATTTTGCTCAGGATAGATTACCTTGAGAACACTGCTTTGAGTAGCCCCAACAGAGCAGATGCTTTGGAGTTCCTGAATGCTGAATGGTAGGTAGCATGGGTTTCCGTCCTTGGGCTCCATTCACGTCCAGTGTCCTGTAACCTCATCCCTTCTCTCCAAGTTTTCCACTGGGACTTCAGATCCAGTTAGGTAAGCTCACATGTCTGGCCTTTCCATCAACAATGATTTCCAAAAGCCTCTCGATTGAAGGCCAAGTATAAGATCCGAATATTGAATTGTCTGTGCTGGAAAAATAACCATCTTTGTTTATTGCTTTCTCATGCAATTCCTGGATGTTTGTGCCCACCTTTGATTCTGCAAGTTCTCTCTGGCCTTGTGTTCTAAAGTCTATTACATTAGGTACAATGGCTTTCCTAGGATTTTTTCCACTTATGCTACCAAGAGTTAAAGGGTTCTTTCAGCCCTCAGGACAGGGATGCTTCATTCTTTGTGTATAATATTCATTGTGTAGTATCTTAGTTGAATTTTTTTCCTTATAGTATTTCCCCCACTGGTAACCTTGTGGAATCAAGCCTATTATAATTTAATTTTAACTGAATAAATAGTTCCTATGATTTGGTATTTATACATAAGTTTAGACAACTCACTCTTATCTCTGCAAGTGGACTCCCCCCACTGTGAATTAGCCTATTCCTCCCAGGTTCTAATAGACATTAAAAAGCAGTAAAATCCACCATCGACACCACTGTTCTGCCTTTCATTTTCATTCCCATATAAACTGCGAGACTCAACAAGAGACACTCAACATAAAAATACTTAAATTCTTCCCCTTGCCTCCCCAACTCAGGAAAATTCTAAGCTAGAAATAAAAATGTGTAACATGTCACTTTGTGCTGGTAGGTTATGATTTTTATTCTGCCTCCAGAATGGGACAGGAAGCAAAGATTTGAATGATCACCTGCATGACACAAATCTTGTGCAGATGGGTCCAACATGTTCCTTGGAATGCTATGAATTTCTAAAATATCACACAAACCCATGTCCACAATTATATACAACTTCATATTGTTAAAATTATCCACCGTTCTCTACTAGCCACACACAGAGATCTCCTGATAAAACAAAAACAACTTTGAAGGACATGGTATACAGGAAATGTCAGAATATCCAAAAATAATTGACCGAAAAGAATCTAATATATCATTCTTAAATTACAAAACTACATATGAGAAGTATATTCTTGGCACTTCAAGGAAGAATTGTGGAAGAGCTCACTTGAAAAGATGAATGGAATTGGTCTATTAAAAGTGCAGAGACAGCTGTCAGACTCCCCAAATAGTAATGAGGCTAAATTTTCCCAAATTAAGACTTTGATCCACAACAATGATCTTAGACTAGGGATTAAAGATATATAGGTGCATTAATCTTTGCTTTGTTTTCCTAGGCCTCATGGATTATAATATTATTATTTTACTGGAATAATTACTATAAAGGGAAAGACTGGATTTTTAAGAAGGAACTTAGCTAAGAAAAGCCAAGCTAAAGGTTGGCTAGTTGGGAGTATTGAGTACCCAGTGCCCTCTTAATAGCAGTGGAAACTGTGAATTTAATCCAAACATTCAGGATTTATTTTGTTTCTTCTATATGACTGATCGGATTTTAAAAGTTCTGTGCCCTTTAACATTTGTTTTGTTCCCAAATATTGAAGGAAAAGGAATGGAAGGAAAAAATGAACAAAGAAAGAGTTGAGAAATAAAGTTGGGTAAGCTTAGCATTGAGGTTAATAACGATCATCCCTGGCATGGCCATTCATTAGCATGGTTGTGAGAACCACGGACCCCAAAAGATAAGTCAGAGCAGCTCTGAAGCACTACGCATTTCTTTTCTCAAGATGTTGACATGTGATGAATGCTTAAACTAAGCATCAAGAAAAAATTTTATCTTTTTCATAAATGAAATTGGTACAATGGTGCCTCCATAGCCTGAAGGAATTAATTGTTGAAGTCTGTTTCATAAGCTTTTTTCCCCTAACTTTATCTTTTATTGCTTCTGATGCCTTTAGAAACTGAAGCAGTTTATATTAAAATGCTGGTTAGCCTTTTGTGAAAAAGCAAATTCTCACAAGGCACAATGACTTTGCCTGCCCTGGGAAAGTAGTCCTTTAATGAGACTGAAAATCTAGCGCTGTTTGTGTGTTGAAAAGGAATGTATTTCACTGGACTTCTTGGTATTTCAAATTATAATTTTTAAAAAAGTAGGTGCTAAAGAGCCTTTGGCAAATCTTCTTTTAAAATGTTGCTCCAAAGTCCAAATAAATATCAAGTTTCTTGTCCTTCAACCATTTGTTTCTTTATTTCACAAAGCTAAACTGTCAATCCTTTTTGGAAACTCTTCATCTTTCCTGGGAAAGGTGCCTTTGAAATCCCCAAGTTTCTTCGAAGACTCTGGAGACAAAGAATTAAGAGGGAAGAATCTAGTCCATCCTAATTTGCATTTGTTCCATATACTTGAGAATATTTTAGATGCCCGATTTTGCATAAGACTCAACACCTGACCTATTTCCTAGTCATTCGATACGTAAATATGTGAACGCAGAACTCAAGCAAAATGCTGACCAGTGAGAATGGTGTAAGCCACAAACTCATGATGCTGAATGGTGCCACTCCTTCCTTTCTACTGGTCAGGAATGCCACAGCCAAGTCATTGTCCCTCTCCAGTTCCCACCTATACATATATAACTTGAATAGTATTTCCCACCAGTCTTGCTATGATAAAATATATCTGTGGCCTTTCTTTGGATTCCTGATAAAGATCTTCCACTAAGGTTTTGCATTTCTTCCTCTTTCTTCCATGATCCAGGTAACAAAGAAAATCCAACCAGGGACCTAAAACCAGCTCCTCCAATGTGACATGGTCCCAACATCACACAAACTAAAATTTTTCTTCAATTCTTTTAGACGTGTATTTCATCAAACTGAGCTTTTTCCACTTCATGTACTTGAAATTATTATCTAATCAGCTATTTTTCTAGAATGGTTCACCACCCATATGCTTTTAAACAGGTGTCAAAAAACACACTGTGCTCTTGACGTTGGTTTGACATTTCTAGTTTGGGTGGCTAATGGGCAGAAGTGGCTTTCATATGAGGTTGATGTGTTGCCTTGTACTTTGTGATACGTGATAACAGTAACATGATTAACCAGCTGCAACCTGGGCAGAAGTTCCTCAATGAAAATCGAACAAGAGCAGGATCCTCAATACAACAGGACAATGTAACCCCACCAAGTCTCACCCCAAATATCAACCACTACACACAGAAAGGGCCAGAAACAACAAAACTTTCCCTATAAATGTATTTTGGAGCTTATTCCAACACTAGACAGTTGTTTTTTTGTATTAGAGTCCTCTTTATTACTGGTTTTCCATAACTATTGAGTATAATTTCAAATAGTAAAAAGAAGAAAAAATAAACTCATTTGACACCAATTCAAAACAATGACCAAGAGTCCCTTTGACATCAGTATGACCCCAAAGCACAAAAATGTCAACTAATTAACCTTACCTTCGTGTTTATGGTAGGCCTCTGGGCAAATCTGAAATATTTTATTTATAATTATGGCATTTCCTCTCTTGTGGAAAGTCTTTTATCTTTACTAGAACTTTATTTTCACCTCCATTCGTTAAAAGGCAAAGGCATGTGGCCCATAATACAAAATAGTTCAAGAAATGGAACCAATTGCTTAAAAACACATACCTGCTATCACCACTAGCACTTGTAACAACATATTGGTGAGGTTTAGTAACCTGTCTTGGGCTGTTTTTAGAGGCCCAGTGTGAAGTGGAGACAGTGATCTCAATTATGCAGCTATTTTAGGTTTGGCTGCTTGGCTAGAATGATTAGGATAATTGTCTCAATTATTCTCTACATTTCTCATGTGCAGATCCAGACTTAGCAGTGTGATAGGGTAGAGAGTACTTAATGGGAAGACAAAGCCTGGATTTAAATGGATCCATCATTAAGCCTATAATTTTGAACAAGTTGCATCCTGTGTATCTCAGTTTATCCATCTTACAAAGAAAGAAAGAGATAACAATTACATTTTATCAGAGCAAATCAAGATAATTGAACTTAAAAACCCTTTCTGCAGCTTTTAGAAAAAGTGTCTCATAAAACAAAATAATGTTGTATTAGTCCCAATGTCCTAGAAAAGAGAGCTGAATCAGGAATTCAGTCCTGATTTCTCTTGGAGGTATAATCCCAGGGCAGTGAAAGTGAAAGAAAGAGAAGTAAGACAGGGAAGGATGGCTAGCAAGGCAAAGTGATGCATTAGTATGTTGGCTGCTGATTCACAATGGGTCTCAAAGTGTCCACAGAGGGAGGAAGGGAAAGAAATTTACCCAGTTCTTTCTCATCTCCTGTTTCCTATTGGTCCACACATATACTACAGGGAATTAATGTTCCCACACTTCTATGTTGCACCATCACGTCCTGTGGAGTGTCATTTCATCTGAGTTGGGAGGAGATGGAAGAATCCAGAAGCTCAGGTGCACTGACCAGATGGCATCAGGCTGCAGAATCCTGGGAGTCCTCACAGAGTAAAAAGCACAGCAGGAAGTGAATTGAGTGAGCAGGTGAGATAAAGCCGAGGTGGCGCAATGCAAATGCAGTCAGCCAACTCTGCTCCCTACTATAGTTACAGATCTGGCATATCAATGAGTTACCAAGAGTTACTAAACACCAACCAATTTGCCACAGTACACTGGTCCAAATAAAAAATATTGAAATTTCTGGCTTTGAACAGAGTAGTTAGAATATTTGCTCTAAAGAATTGATTTAAACCAGCGGTTCTCAACCTGTGGGGCACGACCCGCAGGAACTGTATTAAAGGAACACAGCATTAGGAAGGTTAAAAACTGCTGATTAAGGAAGGGACAAAAAGCTAAAAGCATGGATGATTTTAAACCTTTCTAGAAGACACCATGTCACATGTCACAATATGGTGGAGAGAGCGCCACACTAGGAATCAGGCCCAGCTCCTGTGATAGCTGGAGATTCATCCAGTTCAAGCATGCAGCAGCCTCTGTCTTATACTCATAGGACTAGGAAGCAGCGAATGCAAAATTCATGGGCATCATTTTTTCTATTAAAGAACTCAAATTCCAGTCAAGGAGTTTAGTGGCTTTTTGTTGTTGTTGTTATTATACCCAACATCCATTCTTCCTCCCTCTAGCAATGGTACCCAAAATGTCATTTGAGGATCTACCTTCCTCCTAGTCTCAGTCCCTGGCATTTAGGAAGGGTTGACCCCATGCCCAGGTCCACAGACCTGACCAATCAGAGCCACACGCTGGTTCAGGAGTGGTTCCAAGCCCATCCAAACCAGTCTGACAAAGAGAAGGCCCTTTTCCTCCCCTCTGAATTGGAGCAGCGGCCATCTACATGGCTGCTGGCAACTCTTTGTCCTCACCAGGGAAGCCTGCCTGCATAATGGAGCCAGAGCAGAGGAAGCAGGACTGAGGAATGAAGACACTGGATCCCGAGAGCTCCGTTAGAGGCTTTGCATCTGGCCAAACATTTTGGTTACTGAGCCAATAAAGTCCCTTCTGTGCTTAAAGTAATTTGAGTTGTGTTTTTCTGTCACTTGTAGCTGAAAGATAGATATACAAGTAATCATAAGGCAAGGTGATAAATATTAATGTGAAGAGAAAAACTAAATGCTTTGTGAGTTCTCAACAGACAGTGTTCCTTCTTTGGGTCTGTACTGGGTAAATGGCTTGTCTGCCCGGATAACCCTTACGGTGTCCCCAGCCTGACTCCATCTCCATATCCTATGTTAGCTTATTAGGGTCTCCCTCCTGGAGAACATCCTCCCTCCTGCTATCCACAACTGCTACACAGGGACTTACTGGCAAAGGAGTGAAGCTTCCTCAGTCTCCTTGAAGATTCGGCCAGGTTATTAACACGACTGGTTGGTCACCAGTTGGAGATGCAAACCCATAGCCGATTGGCGAAAAAGGAGGTGAGCCTGCCAATCAATAATCACCACACCACCTGGGGCACTTTGAAACATTGCCTCACAGCATTCCTGGGTCCTTAAGCAAATCCTTAGACTGCATCCTGAAGAAAATGAATCGCACATGTGTCTTTCCTCACCCATGTGTTGTGCACTGGTCTGGGCGAAGCATTGTTCTATACAAATATGAAAAGCCTTTGAACACATGGGATGATGAGCACTATAGGAGGGGTAATAAAAACCAAAGTTCCTGGAGCTGTCTCATCTAGCAGGACTGTATTCCGCAGTTCCTTATCTGTACTGCCTGCAATTTGGTTTTCATGGATAGGCACAGAGTTAACCCATAAAATGCCTTGTTTTCCTGCCATCACCATGTAGACCCTTTAACCAGAGGTGGGAGAGCCTCCACACATTAGGTGTCATATGGACAAAGGTCTTCAGGCTGATTACACATTTCAGATGCAGTGTAAATGAACAAAGAAGTCAAGTACCTTATTTGAATCTGGCTTTGATGTGGTGGGGGGCGTGGAGCACCTATCTGGTGCCCTATTAAAAGCCATTGTACCATGTCAGATCTTCTACATACACTAACTAGTTTGTTCTTACAACAGTCCCATAACATAAATACTCTCACTATTTTACAGAGAAGAAACTGAGGCACAGGGACATTCGCTAACTTGTCTCAGATCAAATAGCTGACACATAGCAGAATCAGACTTCCAACCTGGAGGCTGCCGTCTTGCCCACTGTGCTCAGTTGTATCTTCGCTCTTGGTCTTCACCGGGAGGATGCATCTCAGTCCTACATTCAGTCCTACAGCTCACCCAGATTCTTCACTTGCCAGATTTTCTTCCATAATCCCATTCTCAACTCATTCCCCCCTAACCCAGTGATAAAATCGTCATCAGATAAAACAATGTGCTTGTTACTAAGCCAATGGTGTTACTTCCAGTGTATTGCTAGGAATATGCAGAAGTCCTATGTGTATACTGTTAAGCAGGTATTACACACGTAGAGTCAGGCTCTGAGAGTGCATATAGGTAGTGTGCGTAACTGGGTGCCTTTAATACATAGAATTCTCTTATGAAAAAGAAACCTGGAGAGAACATGTATCCAGCCAACAAATGTTTATTGCGTATCTCCTAGGTGACACTGGAAGAATACTGGTGCCTTAGTTTTTGTATACATGAAAGCAAGTAACTGCAAATAGAAGGAAGAATCTTTTATGGTTTGTTTAAATTCTGTAAAAGTTCTATCAGCCTAATCCTGATAGACCACTAAGTGGGAGAACTTAAGTATAAGAAAAAGTT
The DNA here is from genome assembly GCA_963574655.1 of Perodicticus potto. Classification (NCBI taxonomy): domain Eukaryota; kingdom Metazoa; phylum Chordata; class Mammalia; order Primates; family Lorisidae; genus Perodicticus; species Perodicticus potto. The sequence continues at coordinate 16,938 of CAUYRH010037808.1, read as the reverse complement.
TTGAAGTAAGCAGCATTTTAATTAAGCTTTAAAGTCGGAGAAGAATTCTGACAAGTGTAGAGGAGGAAGAAAAAAATCCAAGGAACCCTGACAGTGAGAGAATAAGGTGTTAAGATAAAGGAAGGTTTTCATCAAAGGAAGTAGTCCAATGTGTTCTTAGGTAGGAGCCCCTAGCTAGGGAAGCCCTGGGTAGCTGAGCAAATAGAAGGAACCAAAATGCTGAAGACATTTATGGAGGGCATGCGGTGCTTCGTCTGCCATCCATGCCACCTTTAGAGAGCTATTTCTTCACCACTGGGAGCAGCCCCAGTGGGGCTGTCATCACTGTCAGGCACCAAGCAAGTGGCACAAGGCCCAGGAGAAGATAATCAGATCAGCCATTAATGATTGGTCTAGGGATGGACCCAAGATCCAAGCAATGTTGATCAGGACTTTCTGGATCATTACAAGGATAAAGGAAGGGAAAAAATGGCTCTTTCCTCTGAGGTTGGAGAGATATAAATTTGGGGATGTTGGCAGCCATATTTTCCATTATCTACAACAAGGCTGTCTGTAAAATGAAGCAATAACGGTGAAGAAGCAGGAGCCAGGAGATGGTAGGAGAGACAGGGTACTGCAGACTTCGTTTACATCCCTGGATCTGCCTATGCCTCAAGTTCTACGTACATGCTGGGACGTCTCAATGACATGAGTCATTAAATTCCCTTTTGACTAGAACTAATTCAAGCTATTGAGTCCTGACCAGTCCACCTATGAGTGTTACGCAAAGGAGTTTGAGTTATAGGTGTAGGGTTGGGGAGCCACAAAAAGTCCCCCGCTCAGAAATGATGAGAGAATAGAGACTCACACAGCAGATAGAAAGACTACAGAGAGAGTACATAACCTTTCAGGGGTCACATGGGCTGCCAAGCCTCCCGTCTTCCATCACAGGATAAACATTTACCATATCACGAGGTGAAACCTTACCAAATAGGAGCTACTCAGGGCTGAGAACAACTTCCAGTGGGCACCTGATCCTCTTGTGCCTCTGGATAAGAGGACATATAAGCCCAGCAACGTGCTTCCTTGAGCTGGAAGGTTCTGCCTCTGGGGCAACTTCTTACCATGCTGATAAGACCTTCTTATTCATCTTGCGAATGCAAAAAGCTAAACCAACACAGCAGCCATGATAAAATCACACACCCTGCTACACAAAGAAAGAGCCTCGCACAGTGATGACCGGAGTTTGAGCCAGAAATTATTCCCAATATTGTTAGCAAATTCGGATAGTAGATATCTTATCTGACAGGGTGATAATACCTTAAGAGGAACAGGTGACTTGTAAGGTCAAAGAACTGGGCCTGAAACAGCATGACTGTGGCAAATGTGAAGGGTCTTGTTACCTCCCTGTCTGAAACCCAAGATGTTTGAAGAAGAAGAGGTGCTGAAATATCTGCAGTTGGTGGTGACACTTGAGAACATGGTGATCCCACCTCCCTACATGCAAGGGCAGGGATCATGGCTTTTGCTGCAAATAGCTTTGAACCTTCTGGCCGCCTCCGGCCCTGACTTCTATGTTGGAGGAAAAAAGGAAACCACTTGGCTCTTAGTCCCAAGGCCAGTGCATCAGGTTACTTGTCACTTTGAAAGTGACATAAGATGAACCTTTATTTTGCCCGTAGGAAATCCCAAGTTAACATGACCCCTAGGTATACTAAGTAGAGAGATTGCCCAGTCTCCTGTCTTCAATTACAAGATGAACTCTTACCAAAGGGGAGCCGCTCAGGGCTGGGAAAACCTTCAAGTGGACACCTGACCTCCTAAAGCCTCTGGATAAGAGGACATATAAGCCACTCAGGGGGACGAGGCAGGTGGATTGCCTGAGCTCACAGGTTTGAGACCAGCCTGAGCCAGAGCGAGACCTCACCTCTAAAAGTAGCTGGGTGTTGTGGTGGGTGCCAGTAGTCCCAGCTACTCAGGAGACTGAGGCTAGAGAATCGCTTATGCCCAAGAGTTTGAGGTTGCTGTGAGCTGTGATGATATGGCACTCTACCAAGGGTGACAAAATGAGACTTTGTCTCAAAAACAAACAAACAAAAAGAACATATAAAGCAGGCAACATGCCTCCATGGAGCTGGAAGGGGCTGCCTTTGGGGAAAGCTCTCACCAGGCTGATCTACCATAGCAACAAGCAGAATGCAGGTGGCATTGCCAGGCCTAAGCAGAAAGCTTCCCAGGCTCCTGGGCTTTGCTGTGCTCACCTCTATTTACCATCTGCCAGTAGCTCTACCCACCATCCTTGTCCTCACCGGAAAGACCTAGGAGAAGAGGGAAGCCAGGCAGTTGCAATGCAGCGTGGCAATGGAGACTGGGGCAAGGGCGGGGGGCAGGGAGGCCCCTGCCCCACCGTGGCCTGGCTCAGAAGACTGAGAGCAGACTGCTGCAGCCAGGATCCTGCTGTTCAGACCAATTCCCAGACACTCATTTTCTAATTCTAATTGCTCTGAAATAGTGATAGCTCTTGTAAGAAATGGTATGTCATACTTTAAAATTGGCAACCCTTTTTCCTTTCGTGATGATTTATGAAATAATAGTGTGTTTTACAATTGATGGTGTTTTAGGGTCATGGTACATTGGGACCACCTGCTCACAGTGTTAAACTAAAACTCCCTGACCATCCCAAAAAGGCATTTTTATAATCTAAAAGGCCCACTGCAGTTGTGGGAGCAGAAGGCACAAAACCAGAAGCAATCACAGTGCAGCAAGAGAGAGGCACGCTCAGCCCCACTCCCAGTTTCTCAGGAAGGGTAAGGCACGGGAACCACTCACACCTGGAAAATGCCATATTGTTGGCTCCTATAAAAGAGGTCATCAGCTCCCATGGACACTTTTCATCTTAATGCCTGAGTCGAGGCCAGATGTTGACAAAGGTGGTAAAGTGATGGGGAGGGCAATTCGATGGTGGCAGAAGTAAAACCTAATATGTAAATAGGACTTTAAAATTTCAAACATTTTCCTGAGCATTACATAATCTCAGGGCCAGCAAGAGTCATTGTCCCCTTTTTAACAGATGAAAACATTGAACCACAAGCAGCAGAGAGACTAATCCAGGTTGCACAGTTAGTCAATGGTAGAGAAGTGACTAGACTCCTGAGAAATATAATCTTTCCTTACAACCCTTCCACTATTCTGCAACGGACAAGGGATTGAGTCCTAGGGAGACTTTCCTCCAATCTTTTCAAATCATAAGTTAGAACGGTGTTCACATGTCTAATTTTTATCAGCATTCCAGGAAAAACAAATTTAGTAAAGAAACTCAAAAAGGCAAACACATGCTTTAAATGTCAAATGGTATCTACATTAATACTGATAAAATGCCACATGACAATGTACATGATAATACTTACATGATGAACAATTTGTGTCTCAGAGGCACATTTTTCTGGTTGTCAAAGTGCCACAAATTTAGAAAATAATATGAGGTTCAAAGTATTTATACTATCAATTAGCCCACAGTTACCAAGCATCTTCAACTTGGCACTTAAAATGCCAGAAAAGGCTGCAACAGAATTCTCCCTTTATGGGAGCAGATAGTACAATTAGGACACACGAGAGAAACAAAAAAATATAGATGTTAATGCAAGATTGCAAATGATTAGTTCAAGGAAGGAAGGAAGAAGTATGGATTGGAATTGTCAGCAGGCTTCTAAGAGAAGGAAGTCTTTGAGCTGGACCTTGAAGGATGATTAAGGTTTAGCTCAGTTGAGAGGGAGGTGGGCAGCATTCCTGGGCCCAGCAGACAGGTGAGAAAAAAAACAAGATCTCATAGAGAGCTCAGGCCTGTGACAGGGTGCTCAGTGAGGGTCATGCTGGGGAAATGGAAATGAACAGCAGTTTCTTACTTGTGGAAGAATGGCCATAAAATAGTGAAAGACACTTCCAAAGGTGGGTTAGAAAGGACTGTAAAAACAAGACTGAAGTACTTAGGGTATTTGACTTTCAATCTATAATAATGAGAAGAGGGCCGGGCACCGTGGCTCACACCTGTAATCCCAGAACTTTTGGAGGCCTGGGCCAAGAACTTGAGACCAGCCCAGGCAACATGGTGAAATCCTGCCGCTACAAAAAGAATTTTAAATAATAATAATTTTGAAAATTAGCCAGATGCAGTGGTGCACACCTACGGTCCTAGATGCTTGAGAAGCTAAGGCAGGAGGATTACATGAACCCAGGAGTTTGAGATTATAGCAAGCTGTAAAGTCAGGCCAGTGCACTCCAGCCTGAGGTAACAGACTAAGATCTTGTCTCTAAAAAGGAAAAAAACAATGAAGAACCACTGAAAGTTTTGTGCAGGAGAACTGGCGGGAAGTGGTTTTTAGGTAGATAATCTGCAACATGCCTAGGAAGAACCCCATAAAAACTTTTCTGTAAAATGGGGTGTGGGAGGGTCATTGGAATCAAAGGGTCCTGGTCATCGGGTGGATTCTGAAATGGAAACAAACAGCAAACTTTAATCAGGAACCCACTGCTCAGCCCTCAAGGACAAATGTCAGAGTTTCAGCAGTCTGAGGGCATGCAAACGGAAATGCCCAGCAAAGGGTCAACTTTGGGGTCTTGTGCTCAGGAGAAAGGTCCAAACTATACACAGAGAAAAGTAGATAGAGGGAGATGTAGATTTAAAGGTTTTCCGCATTAATTCATATATTTCAACAACTAGTTTTACATATATGCATGTATAATTTAGATATATTTGATAGATAAATTATAGACAGAGACAGACAGATAGATGTTTGGGATTTAACTGTGCTCCTTTCCTTCTCTCTCCTTTATCCATTCATCCCTCCTCCCTCTCCCACAGTTTAGCACTTTCTCTCAGTACCTGTTGACACTGAATTTTCCAAATAATGATAATATACCATGCCAACAACCAAACACTGTCCAAGATTGCCTTGCTTCTGAGGATAGAAATACCTACTGAAACCGATTTGTGCAATTCATTATTCTTTCATTTGACAATTATTTCCTGAATACTTTCCATGGGCTAAATACTGTGCTCAGTGCCGGAGATACAGCGATGAACAGAACATTCTCCATTCATTCATTTAATAACTGTGTGTAGAACACGTACTGTGTATAAGCTCAGTCCAAAGAGCTGTGTAAGGTATGGCTCCTGACTTCAAAGGATCACAGCCTTGGAAGAAAGAAAATAAACCCCTACTGGCAACATCAATATACATGAAGTCATCTCCTTATAGGGAGTACATTCATGAGTCCAGTCTCAAATAAAGTGTTCCGTTCCACATACCCAGGAGGAACCGAGGTCTGGGAAGGAAATGAAACCTTTATAACTGTCCTGAGCATGTGGGATTAACAAGTGTTCTTGTAAAACTGAATGCCAGCTGCAGAGCTGCCTAGTGGCCAGTTGCCTCCTCAAAGGCATTTGTGTTTATTTATTTATTTGTTTATTTATTGCTAGATTTATCCCATTTGCAGCCTGTACCATGTGGCCTCAGGGTCAAATAAATCACTTTTTCAACTTTAACATCATTCTCAAGCATTGTGTGCCCCTGACAAACTTTCTGAAGGCTTTTCAAGAACAGAATTAAATCCCTTTTACAAATAAATACACTGGAAACAAAAGAGTTTAAATGTACCACTGAAGGAAAAAAATTCTAGGAAAAATCCAGACATAGGATTGAAGAGTTCTGCAGTGTTTTTTGGAATTGGAAACATTCTCCCCTGAAAGGGGGGGAGGGAACATGGAATTCTGCCTCTTTTCTTGGCACGTGTTCCTATTTCAAAGGTATGTGTTCCAGGAGGATTTGTCATAAGGTGCAGGAAGATGGCCAAGGATCACAACAAAGTGCGTAATGGAATGGAATAGAAATGCATTTTTAAGAAAGCTGGCGTGTCATTTGGAAATTCAGCTGAGGAAGATTCTCCCATCTCCCAAAGCCTAAGTCTGGCAGACAGCTAAACATGAAGAAAGGAGGATTAACTCTTGGGTTTAGATTTAGGATATTATTCTACTAACATAATTCATATTATATTAAATTATATGTCCATATATTTATCAAATATTTGCTGAACACTGTGTACTAAGAATAGATTAGGTACCATGGAACACAAAAAGTAAGCTAGGAGATTTTTAAGGAGAGCTCACACAAATTAAAAACTACCACATACTATACATAGTTAACAACAATGTATTGTACTCTTGAAAATTACTAATAGTAGATTTTTAAGAGTTCTGACCATAATTAAATGTTAAGTATGTGAGGCAATACATATGTTAATTAGCTTGATTTAGTCATTCCTTATGACTAAATGTATGCGCATTTCAAAACATTGTGTGGTACGTCATAAACATATACAATTTTTATTTGTCCCAGTTTAAAAAATGAATAAATAATTTTTACCATCATATGATAAGTTCTACAAAATGTTGCTGTGGATGCCTGAGAAAGATGCTTAATATGAAAAGACGTGTTGATCCTTGGTCTGTAAGACATGTATGTATTTTTGTTCTGGTTATAACCTTAAACAATTATTTTGGTTTACCAAATAGACTCTCAATCCCATTTGCATTAGATAGACCTTCTACTCTATAATTTGTACTATTGCCATAAGCTAACAAAGACCACAAGCCATGATTTATTTATTTATTTTGAGACAGAGTTTCACTATGCCACCCTCAGTAGAGTGCTGTGGCATCACAGCTCACAGCAACCTCAAACTCTTAGGCTTAACCTATTCTCTTGCCTCAGCCTCCTAAGTAGCTGGGATTACAGGCTCCTGCCACAATGCCTGGCTATTTTTTGTTGCAGTTGTCGTTGTTTAGCAGGCCCAGGTTGGTTTCAAACCCACTAGCCTCAGCCTATGTGGCTGGCACCGTAACCACTATGCTACAGGCGCCAAGCCCATAGCCATGTTTTTTAAATCTGTGATTCCCTATCTGCCAAAAGATAAATAGAAATTTAATAAATATTTAATAATTTAGACTGATAGTTTCTAAATGTTGTCATTGCATACAAGCAAATGTATGGTCTAAGATTTGGGCATTATTTGTTACTGCAGACTGACCTAGCTTGCACTAACCAATACACTACACTTCAATGTAATAGGAGCTAATGAAAAATGCATGGTCGTGGCCTTAGTTATCTATTTTATTGACATCTACAGAATTTTCCGAGAAGTCAGGGAAAGCAAAGTTTACCTCTTTCTACTACTCCATTCCTTCTAAAGTCTGCTATGCATTTCAGGTGAAAAATCATTTATCCTTACTCTTTATCCCCTCCCATATGCCTTTCTATAATCATTGACTAAGATCCCTCAAGCCTGGAAAAAGTAAAAACATCGTGAAAAAATAGAAGATCCAGCCAAGAAAAGTAAGTCTTTGTTGTTCCGGAGTTACCTGGTCACTTACCATAAGAACTGGTGAGAACAATGATTCTTGTTTGCTGAGTGACTCCTCTGTGACCAGTGCTGAGCTCAATACACAATCCTCCCACAAGCTACTGACATAGCGCCACTATTATCTGCATTTCACAGTGGAAGATAGAAATGGTTCTGAAGCTATACTAAAGGATCATCTGTCTTTAGAAGGGAGACTATATTAAAAGGCAGCTCAGGCATTTCCTCTGGTATAGTCTTTCTTCAGAATTGCTTCACACAGAAGAGTAGGAAAATGCTCATTTTGTGGCTAATGGAATTAGTGCCTCTCTCTCGAACATAATGAAATTCAAAGCTACTTTATTAGTCCTCTTGGGACTCCTGTTAAACATTCTTCCCCTACTGTATTAGATTAGTCCCACCAAGTTGACCCTGTATAAAATGAGGTCAGGCTCTTTCAGGGTATTTTCTACCAGGACACCTGAAGGTCACTTGTTCAGTCTTCCATTTTCCTTTCCAAATATCCCAGGAGGAGATCAGGGTGTCTTCTAAACATCAGAATTGGACTGACCCTCCATGTTCCTCTCTCTGTGACGAGTACTGCGGGTTCCTGTGTGCCTTTACCACTACCTCCCCCACATCAGGGGAACACAGATGTGCTTTAAAGGAATCATGTTTGTTCAGTGCCACCCTACGCATACTCAGAGCCTTTTAAAAACTTGGCTGTGTTCTGAAAGGTCTTTTCAGGATAACATGGTACAATGGACTAACAGTCTGTGTCCTCCCAAAATCCTTATGTTGAAACCTCCAAGGTTGTAGGCCTTTGATAGCTGATTAGGCCAGGATAGTGGAGCCTCAGGAATGGGATTGGTGCCTTTTAGGAAAGAGTCCCCAGAGAATTTTGCCACCCTCTTTCTGCCATGTGAGAACTCAATGAAATGACAAGTCTTTCAGGAAGCAGGCCCTCGGGGTCAGCAGGCCCTGACCACACTGGTGCCCTGATCTTGGGCTTCCTGCCTCCAGAACCCTGAGAAAGAGATTTCTGTTGTTTAGAAGCCACACAGTCCATGTTATTTTGTTATAGCAGCCTCCAGGCGCATAGTATCCCCTTTATTAACATACAACCTGGAACAAATAGTAGCTATGATTGGGAATACAATTCTAGAGAGACCAATTTGCATCATAAAATATTCTTTTTTGATGTTCTCTCTAGCCCCCTCTCTCCCAGAGAAGTATCTACACAACCTCAGGATGGAGTTTGCACCTAGCTCCACCACCACTAGCAATGTGATATTGTCTAAATTACTTGACTTCTCTCCTACAATTCTCTCTTCTTCTGTACAATGCGGTTGATAAAATTGCCAATCTCAGATGATGCTGCGAAAGTTACATCTCAGCATATATATAGCTCTGAAGTCAACGTTGGCACTTGGTAAGTCCTGTAGGAGTCTGTGCAATTTTTGTTTCTCCCAACATTTAGTCCTCCTTTCCCCCAATGCCCTGGTTAAAGAAATGACCCCAACCTTGGTCACTCACCCTGATTAGCTTAAGTTAATATTTCTCAACTTTTTTCATGAGCCATTGTATGAATTTTTTATGTCGCACCAACTTCATGAACACTTACAAAACATAAGCAAGAGTTTTATGAAACAATATTTACCTTTATCATATGCACGTGCCCTGGTAGTCTCTATTTTTGGTTTTCAAGCTAGTCATGATCCTCTGAATTTATTTCATGACTTAGTGATAGACTACTCCAGCTGGTCTGAACAAAACACTGATCTAAGCTAACCATCACTTATTAGGTTCTAGCAGGTAAAGATGAGGCTAGTGCTATCACAAAGTCAATTAGATGCATAAAGACGACTTACGTACAGACAAGTAACTTACCCAAGGTCACAAAGTTTGCCAGCAATTGGCACAAGAACATATGAAGATTGTCCCTGATTGAGAAGCAGGCACAGGACCTACGTCAGCCCAGTTGGGAGTGTGTGTGGGTGAGGGAGTGTAGCCCGAGTAATGTCCATGCTATAAACCTGAGAGGAGCAGGTTTGGAAAGAGCTGCCACTGGGGAGCAAAGCAGAAAGCTTAGCCTAGGCCAGGGTTTTGAACAACAACAACAAAAAGTTTAAAAAGTAAAAAAAATAAATAAATAGAAGAAAAGCTTATAGAATAAGGCTATAAAGAAAATATTTTTTGTACAGCTCTACAATGTGTTTGTGTTTTAAGCTAAATGTTATTACAAAAGAGTCACAAAGTTTAAAACAATGTACAAGTTTATAATGCAAAAATGTTACAGTAAGCTGAGGTTAATTTATCATTAAAGAAATTGTTTTTGTGAATTTAGTGTGACCCCAGTGTACAGTGTTTAACATCTACCAGTGTACAGAAATGGCCTAGGCCCTTACATTCACCACCACTCGCTCCCTGACTCACCCGGACAGAGCTTGCTGTGTCCTATACAGGTGTACCATTTTTTATCTTTTGTACCATATGTTTACTGTACCTTTCCTCTGTCTATATATGTTTGGATACACCAGTGATTTTAACCTGATGAGCCATGGCACACTCGTGTGCTATGAGAGGATCTTAGGTGTGCTGCAAAAATTTTTAAAGATCATTAATTAATTATTTTTGAAAGAAGTTCAAAGCACAATAAGTATATTCTTTTTTTTTACTTTTTTTTTTAATCAACATAATTTAAGTGTGCCATGCAAGTTTCATTATAGGTTCAAGTGTGCTGTGAGATTAAAAAAAAAAAAAGGCTGAAAAACACTGGGATACACAAATGCTTACCATGGTGTCACAGCTACCTGTAGTATTCTGTATAGATTTATGGCCCAGAAACAATAGGCCAAGCCATCTCGGTTTGTTGTGGTAAGTGCACTTTGCCATGTTGACACAACAATGAAATCATCTCAGGACACATTTCTCACAATGTATCCCCTTCATTAAGTGGTACATGACTAGAATACCATCCCCATTTTGTAGCTAGTAAAAAGTGGATCCACAATTCAAACCAGTCTGTCTAACATCAAGACACTCTCCCACACAGCGCACGGCACATGCGCTATGTACTAAAATACAAAAGACAAAATAAGAGGCTGATGCCTGCTATCCTCCAAAGAAACCCACCATTCCTACCTGCGCTGTCCTGCCCCACCCAAGCACTCTGTTGCTCTCCCCTAAATGTTCTTACCCCGGTCACTTTATCTTGTAGTTATTGGTGTGTGTGCCTTAGATTCCCTGCTGGATTCCAAGCTCCTAGAGGACAGGGGCCACATTCTTGTAGCTTTATAGTTCTGCATCTTGTACTCCAAAGGCACACAAGAAATACACAACGAATTAATTGTGCTTGGATCACTCTTTGTCGCATTTTTAAACAATGGAGATAAGGAGGGATGGGGGAAATGCCACAACATTTGGTGGCAAGTTTTATACAAATGTCACCCAACATGCTCCATCCCAGGTTCGTGCTAAATGCTGGCACTCCTTTTTATTCCTTTTAAGTGTCTGCATGATGAAAAGGTGAAAGCAAGATGGGTGGGATCATTTTAAAAACAGATGAACTGTTGGCACTGTTGCTGACCAGACCAGCTAAATCTGACCCCTGTGAGTTTTCAGATCTGATCTAATCCTCATTCTGAAAGCCAAACTCTCATCCACTTTGGACTGCAGCCTGGCTCTGAGTTCATTTTAAATCCCAGGACTAATGGCTTTGCCAATATTTTATGGGTTCCCTGGGTAACTCTTGGAGGGCTGCATTCGAGAAGCAAACAGCTCTGACCGAGGCTTTCACCACTCGAAATCCATCCTTCAGCAGCTTTCCCACCTACCAAATTCAGGGGATGCTCTTAGGATGCACTCAAGGTGCTCCCCAACAGGACCTACATTTTTTGGTCTTAACTCACATATTTCCTCCTCCCATAGCCAACTGGCCTCTCACAGTTGCCCCAGACACACCCTCCTCAGTCCCACTTCCAGGCCGTGTTCATCCTGGTGCTTCTGCTAATGTGCCTTTGCAGACATAGCGCCTGTTGTGATCAATCCTTCCTACAAACCCCAGCTCCAAGACCCGCTCTCTCCGTCCCTGTGAGATCTTTGCTACTACTACAGCTTCTCTCTAAGTGCCTCTCCTAAAATGGGGCTTCTATCAACTGATTAAAACTTAGTATTTTATTATTATTTTTATTATTATTATTATTCCTAATACTTACTGATGTCTCCTAATGCCACGCATTGTGCTTAGTGCTTCGTACACTTTGCCTCATTTAATCTTCACTGTATTCTATAAAGGAAGTAAAAATGGAGGTAATAGTACCTACCTTGCTGGGTTGTTGCAAGGAGTGTTTGAGGAAAACATGGACGTTCTCTACCTCTGAGCTTGTAAGCCCAGCCACTTTTGTGTGCTCAATACACGTTGCTATCACCATCATCATCATCGTTAAATCCATTTTACAGATGAAAAAACTTACTCTTAAAGAAATTTACATATAGTTACGCTAGTAACTAGAAACTACACTAGTAGCTAGTAACTACACTAGAAAGGAGTGCCAACACTTAGCATGTAACTATATTACATATAGTTACATATAGTAACTACGCTAGTAACTATATGTAAATTTGGTAAATTATAGTAAAAAGTGGAATCTGCATACTGTGTTAATCATTGCCTGATATAGTATTTTAATACAAATCCCTTTCAGGCATACATTGGATAAACATATCCTACGTCTCTGAGTTTAACACAACGCCTGACCTAGAGGCAACCTCAAAGTATATGAGGAAACAAGTTTCATCTGAAATCAACAGGTCTTGCTACGTGGTTTCCACCAACTGCCATCTGATTATTTTCCTGGTAAAACTTTACACACCTGATAGAAGAGTTTCTGAATATATGTTTGAATATAGATTTCCTATTCTTCAATCCTTTCAAGTAAAGCACTTTCCTTAAGCTATTGAAAATGCTCTCTTCCAATGCAAGATATAAACAAATCCAACTATTTTCACAATTTTGATGTCAACAAAGCATGTGCCAATGGTCCAAACTCTGAAGCCATCCTGCCCAGACTCAGGCCACACAGGGTAAATGGATGTTAACTGCATTATACACGCCCACGCTTCTCTCCCTCTTCTTTGTAATTTCAGTCCAGGCTGCTTAGGTCTTGTTTATGTTGCCATAAATTAAAGGGCATGCTTTTTACATGTCCTGAATACATTTCACTCAAGATGACAAAGTATGGGAAAAGTGGTTTCCGGTAACACTCTCAAATATCCCTCTCAAATGTCACATACAGGAGTACACTTCACAGCCAGGCTCTCTGATACCCGAACAGGGCACGACCACCTGAAATTAATACACGATCAACAGCAAGCTGCCTATCGGGCCAGAGACAGAGGGAGATCATTTTCACCCACGCATGAGCTAAAGCCTCTCACCCCAGGCAACAGTGTGCCTCTCAGCTGACCGTGAAAATCGGTCACATGTATCTCTTGGTCTCTTACACAGCTGCAATTTGACCATAATATTTCCATTTGTTTCATCAACATTTTCTGAGTGACCTATGACTTCATCATAGTCCCATATAGTCCCCCTTTGCAGAGCCCCCCCACAGAGAATCTGAAGTCAACTGTAATTACTGAATCTTGAATATCCAGGGTCCCACCCAATCTGGCTTGGCCCCTGCTATGCTCAAACCAGGTCAGATCCAGGGCTCGGCCACACTTGGCAAACTGCTGAGACAGGGCTGCTTGTCCAAGAGGAGAGGACAAGGGTTAGCGCCTAAAGGTGGAAAAAAGAAAAGCCCATATGACTTACAGAGCCATGTTTTGTACTTGTGATAACAAAGTAACAAGCATACAAGATACACGTTCATCCATCTAAAAATGAGGGTATCGTGCCTATCTATTCCTCGTGTTATTTCACATTATTTCACTGTTACTATAATCTTTTGGCCCTGATGTCATTATATCTACTTTACAGATGAAAATACTGGGGCTCACTAAGGTTAAGAGTTATATGCCTAAGGTTATTCAGCCAGTTAATGGCAAAGTCAGGACTTCCAGGATGGTGTTGGGATTTCAACCAGGACTTCTTCTATACACAAAGGGAAGAGATGTTTTAATACTCCCCTGGCACTTATGCTCTGGCCCACCTTAGGCCAATAGCATCATAATCACTGGGGGAAGGGTTCAGATGTGAGTATCTCTGGAGAAACAGAACTGATATGATGCGTATATACACAAAGAGATTTATGTTAAGGACTTGGTCCCTGCCATGATGGAGGCTGGCAAGTCCAAAGACTGCAGAGCTGGCCTGCAGGCTAGAGACCCAGGGAAGGGCCAATGTTGCAGTTCTCATCTGAAGATCAATTTTTTGTTCTGCAAAAGCCTTCAACTGACCAGATGAGGCCCACCCACATTAAGGCTCCAAACTGCTTTACTCAGAGTCCATTGATTTAAATGTTAATCTCATCCAAAAACCCCCTCACAGAAACATCCAGAACAGTGTGAAACCAAATATCTGGGTACCATGGCCCAGTTGGCACACATGATGAACCATCACAGGGACTTTCAAAGCTCCATAGGTGCTTCTACTGTACAGCAGTGTGGAGAGCCACTAGTCTGTCATTGTGTCTACTTGCAACTGTCCAGAACCTCTACAAAACTCCAAACTGCCTACCCATTAACAGGATGGGTAAACCAGTACTGCTTCTTCTGTGACAAGCAGCAAACAGTTCTTGTGGGTATACAGTAGGCACAGACTACAGGTGCATTGGAATTTTGCTGGAAAGTAGATAGAGCAATCACACCTTGCACAGACCATGCGGGTTCCAAATGGTTTCCAGTGAATAGCCAACATGTGTTCTCTTTTTTCTCTTCCCTCAGCTCTCTCAAAGCAGAATTACCTACCTTTAAAGGGAAAGTTTAACTTTTCAAACTTGGGAAAACCCAGAACGAAAATGGTGTATTTGCACCTGGCTATGGTTGGACAAGACATTCTGGAGGCTCGTGTTGAAGGCCAGTAAATCTTGCCAAGGAGGCAGTAAGTACTGTAGCCAAGAAGGCCTCACCCTCTACCTGCTGGCTGAGAAAGTCTGAAAATAAAAAGCATTATGCCACCGAATCATCAAGAGGCAACGATCCCGTGTTAAAGTATCAAAACTGGGGGGCGGTGCAAGATGGCTGACTGGAAGCAGCTTCCAAAAAAGGCTCCCGTCCAAAAGGGAAGATAACCTCCAGAAACTGTGCAATTAAGCTGAATACTGGGAGCCCAGCCGAGAGAGAGAAGTGATTTCTGCAGATCACCTCTGCTGAGACTGGCCACGACCCCAAGAAAGCACACTTCAGGTACAAAATTCATCTGAAAGGAAGAGTGCCTGTCCCCTCCCCCAATAAAGCTCTGAGTTTCTTGCTTTTCTGTTTCCTTTCCTTTTATTCTCCTCTCTTGCTCCTGTGAGTTTTCTACAGACAAGCGGTGAACTGTGGACCTCTTGTCTCACCCCATGGAAGAGTGCTGTGGCAAGTGAGGTGAGCTTCCCCTGAGCATCCCAGTGTGACTCTGAAAACTCTATTGCTAGGCAGAAAAACTGAACTAAAGTTTTCCCCACCATTCTGAACTTACTGTACACCCTTTCCCCCTTACCTGACGAATCAGAAGCCTAACTCCCACTGAGACTGAGGGAGGAGGTCCCTGAGCAGTGCCCCCACCTCTGCCTGCCAGAACAAGCACCCCACTGGGAAAAGACTCTTGGGGGCCGTGGCAAGCCTCCCTCCCCTCCTGCCAGGGAAGCTGCAGGCGAGTGCCTGGCCCTGCACCCCTAACTTACCAGGCTTCCACAGGCCCGCTGTCTACTAGAAACTCTGACGGCGACCACCAGGCCTCCACAGGTCTGCCCCTGACCAGGAACTCCTCCCCCAGCAACCGCGCGGGCCTCCGCCTGGCACACTCAGGGCCCCCGCAGACCGGCCCCTGGAGAGTAAATCCCCTGGCAACCGTCCAGCTCCATGCCCAAGCTTGCAGGACTTCCGCAGGCCTGCCGTCTGCCAGGAACTCTGCCTGCACCCGCCAGGCCTCTGCAGGTCTGCCCCCAGCCAGGAACTCCCCTGGCGACCACGCAGGCCTCTGCCTGGCACCCACAGGGCACCTGCAGGCCTGCCCCTCGCGAATAAATGCCCTGGTGACCATGCGGCCCCACACCCGAGCTTGCAGGGCATCCACAGGCCTGTCTTCTGCCAGTAACTTCGACTGCAACCACCAGGCCTCTGCAGGCGCACCCCGGGCAAGGAACTCCCCCAGGGACCACCTGGCCCTGCGCCCCGGGCTTGCCGGCCTTCTGCAGGCCCGCCATCTGCTACAGACTCTGCCCACAACTGCCAGGCCTCCACAGGTCTGCCCCCGGCCAGGAACTAGCCCAGTGATTATGCGGACCTCCGCCTGGCACCTGCAAGGCCCCCGCAGGTCCGCCCTTGGTCAGGGACAGTACCGGTGACCACCCGGGCCTCCAAATGGCACCCATGGGGCCTCTTCAGGCCAGCCTTCTGCCAGAGACTCTGCTGGCAACTGCCAGGCCTCTGCAGACCTGCCCCTAGCCAGGAACTCCCCTAGTGACTGCCTGGCCCTGCATCCCACACTTGCCGGGCTTCTGTAGGTCTGCTTTCTGCCAGGGACTCTGCCCGTGACGCCAGGCCCCCAGCCAGGGTCACTCCCAGCAACTGCACAGGACTCCGCCTCACATCCACGCGGCCTCCAGAGGCCAGCCTTCTTCCAGGGACCCCACTGGTGACTGCCAGGCCTCTCTGCAGGCCCACCGCCAGCCAAAAACTTCCCAGACAACCACACAGCCCTGTGCCCACCACTTGAAGGGCCAGACGCAACCGTGAAAAACAACCATGGGGCAGAATCAACAGAAAAACTCTGGCAATATGAATAATCAGAGTAGATCAACCCCTCAAAGTAACAACAAGGCAGACACAGCACAAGATCTCCTGCATAGGCAAATGGCTGAGATGTCTGAAATTGAATTCAGAATCTGGATTGCAAATAAGATCAGCAGAATAGAGGAAAAGATGGAATTAGAATTTCAAGCAGTAATTCAAAAGATGACCCAAAAGATGTCTCAAGAATTCAACGAATTCAAAGACAAAATTACCAAAGATTTTGACACATTGAGACAAGAAGTTGTAGCCCTTAAAGATCTGAGAAATTCAGTAGAATCCCTCACTAACAGAATGGAGCAAGAAGAAAGGATTTCTGACATGGAAGACAAAGCTTTCGAACACTCTCAAACCTTCATAGAGTAAGAGAAATGGAAGGCAAAAGCAGATCACTCTCTCAGAGAGCTCTGGAATAACTTGAAGAAAACCAATATTCGCTTCATAGGGATCCCCGAAAGCGATGAAGCAGCTTCACAAGACAGAGTCTCTTATTCATGAGATTATGAAAGAGAACTTTCCAGACATGCCAAGAGATTCTGAAATTCAGATAGCAGACAGTTTCAGAACCCCAGCACGACTCAACCTGAATAAGACATCCCTGAGGCACATCATAATTAAGTTCACTAAAGT
>CAUYRH010037804.1:0-13559 GCA_963574655.1 Perodicticus potto | reverse complement strand
ACCCCTTTCCCCGTCTTATTGTGCAATAAGTGGATTGTAGCCTTCGCTTGAAAGATATAAATTTGCTTCATATTAGGGGTGTATACATTGGATACTTTTTCTTCCATTCTAGAGATACTTTGCTAAGGAGAAGGTGGCAGTATTTAAAAACACAGGGACCTCACCCTGGGAGACTTAGCTCCTACAGATCTGGGGAGGGGTACTGGGAATCTATTTTTAGACTCTCTTCCCAAGTGACTCTGATGATAGCCAGATTTAAGCCCCTAGGTATATGGAAAAAGAGCACTGCCATTGGGCTTTTTGTCAGATATGTCAATGTATAAAACATGATAAGCAAGATTTAATCCAGATAGGGAAGGCTGATTCAACATTTGAAAAAATCAACAAATGTAATCCATTATACCAACGAACTAACGAAGAAAAAATCCTATGATCATATCAGTTGACATGAACACAAGCATTTGAAAAAATCCAAAACTTATTCATAATAAAAACTTTCAGTAAACTAGGAAAAGAAGGAAACATCCCTAAATTGATATATACCATCTACTAAGAACCTATAGGTAACATGATACTTACTAGTGACAGACCAAATGCTTCCCTCCTAAAGGTAGGAACAAAGCTAGTGCATTAAGACAAGAAAAACTAATAAAAAAGCATATTTCAATATGACTAAGAGAGTGAATTCTAAATATCTCGCTACAAAAAATGATAAGTAAGTGAGGTGATGGATCTGTTAATTAGGTTTAGCAATTTAATAATTCCACACTGCATATATATGTTAAGACATCCCATTGTACCCCGTAAATGTATACAATTATGATTTGTCAATTAACCATAGTAATAAAAATCATAAAAATAAAAAGAAAGAAATAAAATGACTCTTATTTGCAGAAGATATGACTACCTACTTAGGAAACCCCCAAGAAATCCACAAAAACAAAAACAGAAAACAAACCAAAAATTAAAACCCTAATAAGTAAGTTTAGCAAGGTTATAAGATGTAAGTTTAACCCAGAAAAATCAATTGCATTGTAATATAATGAACATACAAAACCTAAAATGAAAAAAAATCATCTAGAATCATGCCAAAGAAAATGAAATATTAGAAATACTTTATGAAAGACATGTATAGGATCTCTATGCCAAAAAACATAAAATACTGCCATGTAAATCAAAGAAAGATCTACATAGATGGGGAGTAATACTATGTCATGAGTAGAAGAGCCAGCATAATAAAGATATTGATCCACCCCCCCAAATTGATTGATAAGGTTAATGCAATTCTACCAACCCCCCAGGAAGGTGTTTTGTAAATACAATCTTATTCTAAAATGTATATAAAAAGGTACAGGCCCTAGAATAGCTCAAAGAGTCTTGGCGAAGAATGATAAGGTGAGAAGTGTTGCTCTATCCATTATGAAGGCTTACTATAGAGTCACTGAAGTCAAGAGTGTGATATTGGCAGGGTGGAGATTCTTAGATCAGTGGGACAGAATAGAGAACTGGGAAATAGCTGCACCAAAGCAACTGATTTTTGACCAAGGTGCAAGATTAACTTAATGGAGGGAGCATAACTTTTCTATAGTTCATGCTGAAACAATTGGACATCCACAGGCAACAAATAAATAGAAGTCACACCTTACAAAAATTGCCTCAAAATGGATTATAGACAAAGGCAGAATGCAAAAGCATAAAACTTACAGAAAAAGTATAGAAAATGTCTAGGATTTAGGGTTAGGAAAAGAGTTCTTAGACTTGACACTGAAAGCACAATTCATGAAAAGAAAAAAATTATATACTGGACCTCAATGAAATTAAAAACTTTTGCTCTGTACAAGTCTCTCTTAAGAGTATGGGAAGATGAACTACAAAATAAGGTCAAATATTTGCAAGCCACATATCTAACAAAGAAATTATATCTAGAATATATCTCATATAAAATTATGTTTTAACGTATATCTTTTATATATTAATACATATATTTTTAAAGTCTCAAAATTCTCAGGGAAAAAGCAAATAATCCAATTAGAAAGCGGCAGAAAAATGGGAAATTACATTTCGTTGAAGGGGATGTGCCACTGGCAAATAGACACAGGAAAAGATGTTTAATATAAGAGGGACTTTACGTAACAAATGCGATCAGTGTAACCTGGTTCTTGTACCCTCAATGAATCCCCAACAATAAAAAAATTAAAAAAAAAAGATGTTTAACATCATTAGCCATCCGGTAAATGCAAATTAAAATAAAAATGAGATATCACGACACACCTATCAGAAAGTAGAAAATAAAATGTAGTGAGAACATAAAAGACTGGCAAGAATGAAGAGAAACCAAATGACTCATACACAGATGCAGATGACCCAGAAAGTGTCCTAATGAGATCTTGGAAGTGATGGCAATGGCGGATACATGAACCTGCACAGGTGTTAACATCAAAATTGAATAGATAGAGCTTAACACACACACATGTAAGTTCAAATTAAACTGGGGAATGCCGAATAATACCAGTGGGTTGCATCATTGTCAGTATTTTGGTTGTGATGTTACCCTACCGTTTTAGAAAATGCTACCATTCGTGGGGAATGAGTGAAGGTAGAAGAATCTCTGTATTATTTCATACAACTGCATGTGAATCTATAGTTCTCTTAATAAATATTTTAATTCAAAACATAGAGGGTCTGGTTTTTGTGTTCCTGACTGGACTCAGTCAATACATAGCCTGAGGATAAAGTCAACATTGGAGAATTCGGGGCAGGAAGATGCAGAATAATTCAGGTTCATCTTGCTGAATCCTGGTTCAAACCAACTCCGATGTTCATCCTATCGCCTTTCCTATGACTGGGGCAGTTCTTATTCATGCCTCTGGAAGGAGAAACAAAGGGGAATTTTATGAAACTCATTTTGGGGAGGCAGTGATATTGTAGCAGAAGTACAGCACATGACTTTAGCAAGACACTCTTCAATAGCTGGGTGACTTTGCTCAAGTTACTTATCTTTTCTGAAGAGGCTGCAAATATACAAACTATATTTGCATAGTTTTTGTGGTAAGGCTCCACTCATGAAACAAATATTTACTGAGTGCCATGTCTAGATTTTGTAACAGCAATTTAAATGGACCATGTCCATTACGTCATGGTGGTTGCATTCTATTAATAACACAGGAAGACAAACACTAAATACATAACCAATTAAATACATAATACATTAGAGGGTGATACATACAAAACGGTGTACAGGGTGGGTGGGTGGGAAAGGTGGTGGCTGATATTTTACTGTGTGTTCTATGAACATGTGGATTTGAACAGAGGTAAGAAGGAAATGAGCAGAGCATCCCAAGCTTCTTTGGACATATGTTTACAGACCTGTGAAAAATGGATCCATCATTATCTTAGGGAATCTATTTTCTCTGATTGCTCAAAATATTATATCCATTCAATGTGTAAGAAGAAACCAACATTTTTTTTTTGAGACAGTCTCACTATGTACCATGGTGACATAAATCATCACAGTAACCTCAAACTCTTGAGCTCAAGCAATCCTCTTGCCTCCCAGTAGCTGGGACTACAGGTACCCATCACAATGCTTGGCTAGTCTTTCTATTTTTGGTAGAGACAGGGTCTCTCTCTCGCTCAGGCTGGTTTCGAACTTCTGAGCTCAGGTAATCCACCTGCCTTGGCCTTTCCAGAGTGCTAGGATTATAGGCATTAGCCATCACACCAGAGCAGAAACCAACATTTTTATTAAAACAGTCACTTTTCAGTTGCCTAAATTGATTTCGTATGAAAAGCCTGAGTGTGACCTGTTGGTCCATGAAGGTGGAGGAAAAATGTGCAATTCCTTACGGAAGGCAGGCATTGCAGATGTTGGTTTCTCTCCATTTTCTATCTCAGGAGAGTGGCAGGTAGGAGAAAAAAAAATAAGTGGGTGTGAGTGGACTTAGCTTAGAGGCGTCTATGCCCTGTGTTCTCAGCCATCAAAAAGTTATACTTGTAAGGTCCTCTTCACAAAGTGGTAGATGTAAATTAAGTGAGGAAATAAAAGAAAAGGTACTTTATAAGCTGTGATATCTGTAATTTCAGGCCAATGAGATCATCCCCATAGCTTTTTGGTCCAAAACCTTTTGTTGGAGGTAGGGACATAGGCATGAAAATTGTGGACTCTAATATCCAGGAAAAAAATGTATGTATACTTTATTTTGCATCCCATTTCAGCGTAGGCTACCGACTCTCTGAAACCCATCTCCTGAGGCTAACATAAGACCCCTAGGAAACCATTGGGTTCACATTTAAAAAACCAAATAACCTGCACTTTGTTTGGGAGTAAGGTGGGGAAATGAACATAAAAGGACCTCGCGTGTTGTAAAATGGGGTATCATCATGGGTTATTATTACATGTTTATGAGGACAAATTTGTGTAGAGGTCTATGTGAGTTCATGCTTTCATCTGATTCTGTGCTTGTTGTGGCCATGAGGGAGGATGATGCATTGTTTGTTTGTAAAAAAATATGCATGAACACAGTTGTGACCCTTGCTGGGCATGTTTTAGTTCAAACGTGTGTGTGTGTGAGTGTGCTTTGTTGTCCATGTGCCTTTGTTGGAGTTGATCGGGAGTGAAGCCTTGCCTTTTGGATCAATGCAGTGGCAGGTAAATCTCATATGGAGCAGAAGCCAACATGCTGCGAGGCTGCCGGAAAAACTCCTTTGCTGGCAGATGCTAGCACGGCCTGGAAAACATTGGCCGTGTTCAGAATCATGTCTGCTAATTTTCTGCAAGTTTTAAATAGAAAAGGAAAACATAATCCTTTCTTTGGTCTTCAGTTGTTTTTTACTTCCTTTATTCCTTCTAGAAGAGCCAGAAAGGAGAAGAAAATGTTTACACCAGGGAAGAGATTTCCTCTGCCTCCCTGTATTTTCAGGAGGAAGGTACAGAGCATGGTGGCAAGAATTTGAATTTGGGAGTTACAAAGTTTGAGCTCCAAATCCCTTCTCCATCATTAGTGGCTGGTATATCTTGGACAAGCCATTGCGGCTTCTCAAACTACAAATTGCTTAACACTAGGATGAGGCCAATACTTATTTTATCGCGTTTTGGCATCGTTGAAGGTATCTTAAGGAATAATAAGCTACAATAATTCACATAGAATAAACATTTATTTTATAAAAGAGTAACATTTCATGTTGGTCAACAAATTTAAAATACTTGAGAAAATTAAATAGTGCTTCCTTTTCTGTAGTGGACTTCCTAGATTAACTCTGAAAAGGAGCTAGGGAAATTCTCATTATGTATTTATTTTAAACAGATGTTTTTTCTCAGTGCCTACTTTCTGCCAGGTACTGTATTAGTTGCTGAAGATACAGTGGAAAATAAATTCCTTTTAGAGTTATAATCCCTACCTAAAGGAATTTACAGGCTACTGAGGGAGATAGGCATTAAGGAAGCAGGCAAATAAATATATAAATTTAAAACTATGGTGTGCTTGAGAAAAAGAATGCCAGTGGGCACTCCAAGACTGATTAATGGGAAGGATCTAATTTGGCCTAAGCCATCAAGGAAGGCTTCTTTGAGGAAGTGACTTTCACCCTGAGATCAGAAGCAGATGGGTTGCACCGGTATGGATCTAACGTGCCCTCTAAATTCTGTCTCTTAAGATCTGCTTTTCCCCCTGTGATTCTGTGGAACAAACATGAAATTGAATTCCTATTCCATGCTGAAAAGTAAGTAAGAGAAAGGGGAGGAGGAATGTATGTAAGGAGAATATTAAGAAATAAATCTTATTTTTATATTGTAGTCTCTTTTCTTCAAACTGTTCCTAATCCCCTGACTTTTGGTTCATAAATAGATAGAATTTTTCCTCAAGTTATAGCCTTGCCTAAAGACAATGAGCGATTTCACAACAAATGATTTATGTACTGAAATCTGGAGAGATTTTACTCATAAAAAATACTCTGGTCGTTTATCTTGATCATCCGATATATCAGAGCCTGGCTTGGACACCTCTGAATTAACTGAACATTAGATGATTCAAGCCAGTTGGAAGAGTATAAAGGTGGGGGTGGGGCTGACGGTGGCTGATCACCATTGTGATAATATCCTTACCATCTCGGAAGGCAAAAGGCTTCCACTGCTCCTTGCAGGATTAAAAGCAGACGTGGATGTGAGAGCTGGGGCCTTGGGGAGTTACTGGGTGGGTGAGTGTCTAGTCATCAACTCTTTTATTGAGTACTTTACCATGTGTTAAATGGTGAAGAGTCAATGGTGAGCACATTAGGTAAGGGAGCTGTTTGCTGGAAACATATAGTCTTGTGGAAAAAGGAGATGATAAAACAAACAAGATATCTACTAATATATCTTGATCTCAGTGTGTCATTTCAATTTGGTGAGACTGAGCAGGGGTCAGATGATTTTGCAGCCTTACAGATACTATGCTTTCACTTCCTCTGCTGAGTAATTTTCACTTTATCCTCGTATTTCTTTATTCATTCAATCAATCAATTATCTATCTGCTTTACAATAAATGTATTTCCTGAGCTTCTAGTATGATTTTTTTCTTGTGCAGGAGCCCCAGTAAATGAAGCAGGAGGGTCTCCAACCTTCAGAAGTGCTCATAATTTCATGGGAGTAAAAACTATTCTTGCAAATCATTACAGTGCTAGGCAGAATTGGATAATGGTGACAGAAGTCTTTCATCCTGGAAGTTGTGAGTGTTCAGAGAGATCTGAGATTTTACTTACTTGGGACAACTGACTTCATGGAAGAAATCAAGAATTCAACCAGTGTCTACTAAGTGCCTTGCTCTAACGCAAGCTATGTGCTAGATCTGGACTTGCAAAGATGTTCATACAGAAGCACTTCCCAATGTCAGGCTCCAGAGTAGAAGGCTGGACAAACATTTGGATGATAATTTCAGTGCAGTGAGGTTCATTCATCTGTTTGACAAATATCTACCAAGGGTCTGCCTCATGCCGGTCTTTGTGCTCCTTTATGTGGGTACAAGGTGAGCAGGTAGACCTCTTTTGCACCACATGGGACTTACTCAGGCTTGCAGTCTGGCAGATGTATTTGGTTACTTTATTAGGCATCACCAGTTTTAGTTATTTTCAGGTGGGATAGTGATGGGGGGATGGGATCTCAGGGAACTGACTTACCTACTAAGGTCAAAGCACTGGCAGTCTAATAAGCAATTTATATCTGGAGGTGATGATTCAACAAGTAGCCTATCCCCAAAATATCCAAAAGAAAATAAAAAAGACCAAAAGGTGAACTGGAAGGCCATACCAGAAGAAGGGAGAAGCCTGGAAGTTCAAATAGACAGCCATTGAAAAGTCTGCTGGAGGAGAAAGAAGGAAACAAGAATTTACTGGAAACTGCTCCAAGGGCAGACACACTAGTTGTTTCACCTGTATTATTTATTTAAGTCTTTGTAATGGGCAATTGCGTGAGAGAGTCAAGGTCCAGACCTAGGTTGGACTTGGGATCCTGGAAACATTGAGTTAAATTTCTAGGAATTGAGACACATAATGTCTTTTCTAGGAAGAGAAAGAATGGGGGGTTGGGAAGGAGAAAGGGATACACCAATAGGAAATTTGCATTTATTCCTTCATCCAGGCTGGATATGGGTGATGTGACAGATCTGTTGAAGTTGCTGAGAGCCACCTGCTGGTGAGGGCCAGAAGTGCCCTCTACAGACAGAGGAGGCAGGTGAAGCCTGCGGCTGAGAGGACTAGAGCCACATATGCTGTCCACCAGGGCCACTGTTCCTGGTTTCTGCTCTAAATGTCCCCCAGGGATTGAAACTAATAACAGCCTCTTTGGAAAAAAGTATGGAGAATTCTCAAAGAACTGAAAGTAGACCTTCCATTTGATTTCGTAATCCTGTTATTAGGTATCTACCCAGAAGAAAAAAAATCATTTTATTATAAGGACATCTGCAGTAGATTGCTTATAGCAGGTCAATTTATAATTGCTAAGATATGGTATCAGATGAAGTGCTCATCAACCCATGAATGAATTAGTAAGCTGTGATATATGTATACCATGGACTACTAGTTAGCCATACAAAGATGGTGAATGTACATCTTCTATGTTAACCTGGATAAAACTGAAGAACATTCTCTTTAGCCAAGTATCACAAGACTGGAAAAGCAAGTATCAAATGTATTCAATGCTAACAGGAAGACAGTAGATGAACTAATACATGCCCATACAAGAGAAAAACTCAATTTAATTAAGTCAGGGAGAGGGAGGAGGAGGGAGGGGGATTAGTACGCTCCCACCTAATAGGCACAATGTAAGGGTATATGGCACACCTCCTGGGTGCAGGGCACAGCTATGACAAGGATTTTTGCTAACAAGTACAAACATTGTAACCTAATCATTTGTACCCTCATATTAATCTGAAAAAAGAAAATATCCCCCAACCAGATTAGATATGGTAACTGATATCACTCTACAGTCCTCATGGTTTTTATTCATTGCACTTGTATTAGAAAGTGTTAATTGCAGATAACTAAAATTTAATTCAAAACCACCTTAAATAATATCGAAAACTCACTTATTTTTAAGTTTGTTGGCATATAAGCCACAACCATACAGTTCTCCTATTTAAAATATATGTACAATTCAATGGTTTACAGTATATTTGCTGATATGTGATGTGCAGTCATCAACAGGACCAGTTTTAGAACATTTTTGTCATCTCAGAAAGGAATCCTATAACCTTCAGCTATCAGTGCCTGTCCTCCCATTCCCCCTGACCCAACAACCACTAATTTCCTCTTTATTTCTAGAGATTTCCCAGTTCTGGAAACTTCTTATGAATAGACTCACAGAGTACACGGTCTTTTGTGACTGGTTTCTTTTACTTAGCAGAATGCTCTTGAGGTTTACCCACATAGAATGGTATTTCTTTCCTTTCTATGGCTGAATAATACTCAACTCTATGGATAAAACACATTTTTATTCATTTTATTCATCATCAGTTGATGGATATCTGGGTTGTTTTAACATATTGGCTATTATTAATAATGCTTCTATAAATACTAATTTACAAGTTTTTAGGTGGATGCTTTTTATTTCTTTTGGGTATATACCAAAAATGGGAATTAGTAAGTCACATGGTAACTCTCTGTGTAATCATTTGAGGAACTGCAAGACTATTTTCCAAAGTGGCTACATCATTTTTCATTCCTATTAGCAGTGTCTGTGGGCTCTGAGTTCTCCACATGCTTGCCAATATTTGTTATTATCTTAACTTTTTGATTTTAGCCATTTTAATGGGTGTTAAGTTGTACCTTATAGTGTTATTTGCATTTTACTGATCACCAATGATGTTGAGCATCTTTTTATATGTTATTTGGCCATTTGTACATCTTCTCTGGAGAAATGCCCATTTGGATCCTTTGCTCCAAATTGGGTTTATTACTTATCTTTTTATTATTTATTTATTTATTTGCAGCTTTTGGCTGGGGCTGGGTTTGAACCAGCCACCTCTGGCATATGGCCCTACTTTTTTGAGCCACAGGCCCTGCCCTATCTCTTTATTATTGAAGACTGTTTTGCCTGAATATTCCCAAGATACAGTGGATTTCATATGAGGCTAGACTCAATAGCTCAATAATATTACCCCAAAACATATTTTCTTCATATGTCTTATTTTTGCTGTCCACAGACATTGGCTTCCTTCTAAGTCTGGCTCTGTTACTGATTGAAAGACAGCTGCTAACCACTTCTGGGCTAAATAATTTCCCTGTCATATCCATTGGTAGTGAAAGGTAGTTCTCTTCCCAAATATAAACTGATTTAGGTCACACAGTCACCTTTGAATCAATCACAGAGATAGAGATAGAATTTACACAGGTTGAACTGGGCTGTGTGGAATGCAATTAACAGAGCTGAGATTGGGCTCCATTCTTGCTCTTACTCCAAATACTCAGGGCTTTGGCATGTTGGGGGAAAGGTTGGGATTGATGTTGCAAAGGCAACCAGCATAATCTACTCTAGCATTTTTGTTATTATAAGTTCCTATACAATTTGATTAAAATTTAAGTTTCTCAGAGAAATCAAATCATTTACTGATATACAAACATTGAGGAAATTCGCCACAACAAGACCAGCTCTACGGGAAATACTTCAACCTGTTCTACACACTGACCATCAAAATGGATCAACAGCAAAGTAAGAACTCAGAAATTAAAGGACAGAACCTAACTTCCACCCTGATGTAAAAGATAAAACTAAGCAATAGACTCTCACAAAATAAGATGAATAGAACACTACCACACTTATCTATTATCTCAATAAATGTTAATGGCTTGAATTCCCTACTGAAGAGGCATAGATTGGCTGACTGGATTAAAAAACACAAGCCATCCATTTGCTGTCTGCAGGAAACACACCTAGCTTCAAAAGACAAATTAAAACTCCGAGTTAAAGGTCGGAAGACAATTTTTCAGGAAAACAGAATTCAGAAGCAAAGAGGAGTTGCAATCTTATTTTCAGATACATGTGGATTTAAAGCAACTAAAGTCAAAAAAGACAAAGATTGTCACTTTATATTGGTCAAGGGAAAAACACAACAAGACGATGTTTCAATTCTAAATATTTATACACCCAATTTAAATTCTCCTAGATTCTTAAAACAGACCTTACTCAGTCTGAGCACTATGATATCCTATAATACCATAATAACAGGGAACTTTAACACTCCTCTTACAGAGCTGGACAGATCCTCTAAACAGAAATTAAACAAGAATATAAGGGACTTAAATGAGACCCTAGAACAGCTGTGCTTGATAGACGAATATAGAACACTCCATCCCACAGATAAAGAATATACATTTTTCTCATCAGCCCATGGAACATTCTCCAAAATTGATCATATCCTAGGACACAAAACAAACCTCAACAGAATCAAAAGAATTGAATTTTTACCTTGTATTTTCTCAGACCACAAGGCACTAAAGGTGGAACTCAACTCCAACAAAAATGTTCTACCCCACACAAAGGCATGGTAATTAAACAACCTTCTGTTGAATGACAGTTGGGTGCAGGAAAAAATTAAAGAGGAAATCATTAACTTCCTTGAGCACAACAACAATGAAGACACAAGCTACCAAAATCTGTGGGATATTGCAAAAGCAGTTCTAAGAGGAAAATTTATGGCTTTATATGCCTACATTCGAAAAACAAAAAGAGAGCGCATCCACAAAATCACAGGCCATCTTACAGAATTGGAAAAAGAAGAACAATCTAAGCCTAAACCCAGCAGAAGAAAAGAAATATACAAAATTAAATCAGAGATCAATGAAATTGAAAACAAAAGTACCATTCAGAAAATTAATGGAATAAGGAGTTGGTTTTTTGAAACAATAAATAAAATAGATAAACCTTTGGCCAGACTAACTAGAAATAGAAAAGTAAAATCTCTAGTAACCTCAATCAGAAATGATAAAGAGGAAATTACAACTGATGCCATAGAGATACAAGAGATCATCTCTGAATACTACCAGAAAATCTATGCCCAGAAATTTGACAATGTGAAGGAAATGGATCAATATTTGAACTCATACTCTCTCCCTAGGCTTAGCCAGGAAGAAATAGAGCTCCTGAACAGACCAATTTCAAGCACTGAGATTACAGAAACAATAAAAAATCTTCCAACCAAAAAATACCCTGGTCCGGATGGCTTCACACCAGAATTCTATCAAACCTTCAAGGAAGAGCTTATTCCCATACTAGAGAAATTATTCCAAAAAGTTGAGGAGGAAGGAATCTTCTACAACACATTCTATGAAGCAAAAATCACCCTGATACCAAAACCAGGAGAAGACCCAACTAAAAAGGAGAATATCAGACCAAATTCAGTCATGAATATAGATGCAAAAATTCTCAACAAAATCCTAGCGAATAGATTACAGCTTATCATTAAAAAAGTCATACGTCACGATGAAGTAGGTTTCATCCCGGGGATGCAAGGCTGGTTTAATATACGCAAGTCTGTAAACATTATCCACCATATTAACAGAAGCAAAATCAAAGATCGTATCGTTCTCTCAATAGATGCAGAAAAAGCATTCGATAAAATCCAGCATCCTTTTCTAATTAGAACACTGAAGAGTATAGGCATATGTGGCACATTTCTGAAACTGATCGAAGCTATCTGTGACAAACTCACAGCTAATGTTTTACTGAATGGAGTAAAACTGAAAGCTTTTCCTCTTAGAACTAGAACCAGACAAAGTTGTCCTCTATCACCATTACTATTCAATGTAGTGCTGGAAGTGCTAGCCAATACAATTAAGCAAGACAAGGAAATAAAGGGCATCCAAATGCGAGCAGAGGAGGTCAAACTCTCCTCCTTTGCTGATGATATGATCTTATACTTAGAAAATCCCAAAGACTCAACCACATGACTCCTGGAAGTCATCAGAAAATACAGTAATGTCTCAGGATGTAAAATCAATGTCCACAAGTCAGTAGCCTTTGTATATGGCAGTAACAGTCAAAATGAGAGGCTAATTAAGGACACAACTCCCTTCACCATAGCTTCAAAGAAAATGAAATACCTAGGTATATACCTAACAAAGGAGGTGAAGGACCTCTATAAAGAAAATTATGAAATCCTAAGAAAGGAAATAGCAGAGGATATTAACAGATGGAAGAACATACCATGCTCATGGCTGGGAAGAATCAACATTGTTAAAATGTCTATACTTCCCAAAGCAATCTACCTATTTAATGCCATCCATATTAAGATACCAACATCGTATTTTCAAGATTTAGAAAAATGATTCTGCATTTTATATGGAACCAGAAAAAAACCCATATAGCTAAGGTAGTTCTTAGCAATAAAAACAAAGCTAGGGGCATCACCATGCCAGATTTTAGGCTGTACTACAAAGCCATAGTGGTCAAGACAGCATGGTACTGGCATAAAAATAAAGACATAGACATTTGGAATCGAATAGAAAACCAGGAAATGAAACTAACATCTTACAACCACCTAATCGTCGATAAATCAAACAAAAACATACCTTGGGGGAAAGACTCCCTATTCAATAAATGGTGCTGGGAGAACTAGATATCCACACATAAAAGACTGAAACTGGACCCTCACCTTTCTCCACTCACAAAATTTGATTCAAGATGGATAAAAGACTTCAATTTAAGGCATGAAACAATAAAAATCCTGAAAGAAAGCATAGGAAAAACACTGGAAGATGTCGGCCTGGGGAAAGATTTCATGAAGAAGACTGCCATGGCAATCGCAACAACAACAAAACTAAACAAGTGGGACTTAATTAAACTCAAAGCTTCTGTACAGCTAAGGAGACAACAACCAAAGCAGACAACTTACACAATGAGAAAGGATATTTGCATATTTTAAATCAGACAAAAGCTTGATAACTAGGATCTATGAGAACTCAAATTAGTCCACATGAAAAAAGCCAACAATCCCATGTATCAATGGGCAAGAGACATGAATAGAACCTTCTCTAAAGAAGACAGATGAATGGCTAACAAACATATGAAAAAATGCTCATCATCCCTAATTATT
>CAUYRH010037803.1:0-43265 GCA_963574655.1 Perodicticus potto | reverse complement strand
CTATTTTATTGACCTTTTCAAAGAACCAACTTTTTGATTTATTGATCTGTTGTATAATTCTTTTGTTTTCAATTTCATTTAATTCTGCCCTAATTTTGGTTATTTCTTTTCTTCTGCTGGGTTTGGGGTTGGAATGTTCTTCCTTTTCCAGTTGCTTGAGGTGTCCCATTAAGTTGTTAACTTCCTCTCTTTCCATTCTCTTGAGGAAGGCTTGCAGCGCTATAAATTACCCTCTTAGGACTGCCTTTGCAGTGTCACAGAAGTTCTTATAATTCGTGTCTTCATTCTCATTTTGTTCCAAAATTTGGTGATTTCCTTATTAATCTTGTCTATGACCCATCTATCATTAAGCATAAGGTTATTTAGCTTCCATGTTTTTGTTTGAGTATGCAGATTCCTGTTCTTGTTGAGTTCAACTTTTATTCCATGGTGGTCTGAGAAGATGCAAGGAGTAATTTCTATTCTTTTAAATTTGCTGAGGTTAGACTTGTGGCCTAAGATGTGATCAATTTTGGAGTATGTTCCATGGGGTGCTGAGAAGAATGTGTATTCAATTTTATTAGGATGAAATGTTCTGTAGATGTCTGTTGAATCCAGATGTTGAATGGTTTAGTGTAAATCTAAACTTTCTTTACTTAGCTTCTTTTTGGAGGGTCTATCCAACACTGCTAAAGGAGTATTAAAATCTCCAACTACTATGGAGCTGGAGGAAATCAAGTTACTCATGTCTTTTAGTTTTTCTTATAAATTGAGGCACATTCTGGTTGGGTGCATAAATATTAATAATTGAAATCTCATCATATTGAGTATTACCTTTAACAAATATGAAATGTCCATCTTTATCCTTCCTACTTTGGTTGGTTTAAAGCCTATTGTATCTGCAAATAAGATTGCAAAACCTGCTTTTTTCTGTTTTCCATTTGCCTGAAATATAGATGACCATCCCTTCACCTTGAGTCTATATTTATCTTTTAAGGTAAGATGAGATTCTTATATGCAGCAGATATCTGGCCTGAGTTTTTGTATCCAGTCAGCCAAGCTATGCCTCTTTAGAGGATAATTTAAACCATTCACATTAATAGAAAATATTGATAAATCTTTAGAAAGTCTAGTGGACATTTTTAAACCTTTTGTCACTGTGCAAGTTGGAATTTGATAAATAGTTTCTGGATGAGTTTACTTTTGCATTGGAGGATAACGCTGGTCATTAAGAAGAATAGGTTTGAGAATATCCTGGAGAGCTGATTTAGTTATAGCAAATTTCTTCAACATGTGGATGTCATTAAAGTATTTAATTTCTCCATCATAAATGAAACTCAGTTTAGCTGGATACAGGATCCTGGGTTGAAAGTTATTTTGTTTTAGGAGATTAAAAATCAATGACCATTCTCTTCTAGCTTGAAAGGTTTGATCAAAGAGATCTGCAGTTATTCTAATATTCTTCCACTTGTAGGTTATAGATTCTTGCGTCTGGCTGCTTTCAAAATTTTTTCCTTCGTATTAACTTTAGTGAACTTAATTATGATGTGCCTGGGGAATGTCTTATTTGGGTTGAGTTGTGCCTGGGTTCTGAAACTGTCTGCTATCTGAATTTCAGAATCTCTTGGCATGTCTGGAAAGTTCTCCTTCATAATCTCATAAAGAAGAGACTCTGTGCCTTGTGATGCCATTTCGTTGTTTCCAGGTATCCCTATAAGGCAAATATTGGTTTTCTTCGAGTTATCCCAGAGCTGTCTGAGACAATGATCTGTTTTTGCCTTCCATTTCTCTTCCTCTTTGTAGGTTTGGGAGCTTCCAAAAGCTTTGTCTTGAATGTCAGAAATCCTTTCTTCTGCTTGCTCCATTCTCTTGCTGAGGGATTCTATTGTGTTTCTCAGATCTTTGAGAGCTCTAACTTCTTGTCTCAATGTGCCAAATCCTTTGGTTATCTGGTCTTTGAATTCCTTGACTTCTTGAGACAATTTTTGAAATGCACCCTGAATTTCTAAATCCAACTTTACCTCTATTTTATTAATCGTGTTTGCTATCCAAATTCTGAATTCGATTTCTGACATCTCAGCCATCTGTTTATGCATAGGATCGTCATTTGTGTCCACCAAATTGTTCCTTGTGGTGGTTGATCTACTCTGGTTATTCATGTTTCCAGAGCTTTTCCACTGATTCCATCCCATGATTATTTTACACCATTTGGCTGGAGGAATAGATAAGGACAAGTGGGTTGGGAGTTCTAGGAGTAGTGATTGACCAGTCCTTTGCCTGAAAGCTGGGACTGGTGTCTGGATCTTTTCCCCTAGAGTTTTGCCAAGGACCCATAGAGTGCTACTGCTTGCGAAACTGGGGACCTTCTTCGTGTGGTGGGGTTAAATGGCTCTGTCTTATTTTCAGCTGGTCTCTGTCTTACCCTAGAGAATCAGTTACTCTCGATTGAAATCTGAGCTGTGGAGAAATGCCAGCAGTTAATTCACCGTGCCTCCCACAGGCAACAATTGGAAAAGGAAAATCAAACTTTCCCACTACCACACACCCAGGGTACCACTTTGGAAAGTCCTCTGGTGATTATCCCAGTTGAAGAGGTCCCAATCATTTGTCCCAGCCAACACCAGCCTCAAATGGAAGAGTTGAAAAGTCTCTGGCAACTAGATAGCAGGGGTCTGCTGGAAGGTCTAGTATAACTTGCTCTGGTGCTCTGTGAGCTCAGGAGGGCCCCCCGGCAAGTGGATTAGTCTGGGAAGGTTGATGCCTCCTTCCCCATGTTGCCCCTCTGTCACATCCAGTCACTGGTAACCCCGCAGTGCTGTGATCCAGTTTCCTCCAATGAGCAGATGCTCCAGAGGTTTGGGCCATCACTGTTTGGCAGGGGAAGGTGAGGCCTGACAACCTGGGTATTTGATAGGGGCTTGGGCGATTCACTCAGTTCCAGCCCTGTCCCTAATTGATGTTGCTGATAGTACAGAACAAGTTTGCAGAATTTGTTTCTGTCTCCTGTGGATCAGACGTTGGGCTGCAAATGGGTCTGACTAAGTCTGTGAGTTCCAGCCCTTTGTCTCAGCTTTCATCCCCTGAGGGCTAGGTGCGTCTGAAGCTGAGTAAAGCAGTCTCCACCCTGGGAATGGGCTTCGGCGCCTCACCCTGGCCGGTACTCCCTAGGCATACCCTTCACTCCCCGTGCCTGCACCTTGGTTGCTACTCTGCTGGTGGCTGCCACCAGAGAAGACACCTGGCTTCTCCTGGCCACCCAGAGAGACTAGGAGTATCTCCTCAAAACATCCCCAGGGGTGCAAGCCCCACTGCCATTGTTCCCGCTGCTGTGGCTGCTGCTCCTTGCCTCAGGGGACTGCCTCTCCAGCTCAGCCCCCTCTTGGCTCACTTTCCTTTCACCTCTCCCTAGCTGAAAAATCAGCACAGATCAGCAACAGTACGTGCCGTGTCCATGATCCTTGAGAAAATGTCCAAGAATCTGGACTCCGTGGGGGACAGGCCTCCAAACCTCAGGGTGAGAGTGGAGGGGAGTGCCGGGAGTTCAAACTTGGAGGTAGAGAATATGTACAGTTTTATACAGTTTTATGCCTGGCAAGAGAGTGCCATGGTACCCTAGTAGGGAAAGGAGGTCCGGTTTTTAGAGGGTCCCTCCTGTGGAGTAGAGTGGGAGGACATCTGAATTCTTCTCGCTTGTTTGTATGGAGGTATGGCGTATACTGTGAGCCATTCTCATGGAGGAGGGGACTGATGTCCACTTGGTGATGTGCTCTGTACCTTTTGTTTGCGTCCTTGGGGTCACAGGTCACCCCAGCAGGGTTGATGTGCGTTCTTTGACCTTCTCTTTTGGCTCAGATCCAAACCATCAGCTTTCTTGCTAAATTTCTGTCATTTAACTCTCCTTCTAGACGGGAGCCTCTGAGGAAAGCTGGCTACAGACCGCCATCTTGGCTCCTCCTGCTTTTGTTTATTTTTTGAGTCTGGGTCCCATTCTATTGCCCCAGCTAATGTGCAGTGGCATCATCATAGCTCATTGTAACTTCAAATTCCTGGGTTCCAGTGATCCTCCTGCCTCAGCCTCCTAAGACCTGTGACTACAGATGTACACTATTTTTTATAGAAATGGAACCTTTCTATGTTGCTCAGGCTGACCTCAGACTCCTGGTCTCAAGAGATCCTCCTACCTTGGCCTCATAAATTGCTAAAATTATAGGTGTGAGCCATGATGCTGGCCCTGGAAATTCTTTGATAGCATAATATCTTGGGCTGAGCAAAGATGATCACACAATCACAATCTGCAATTTAAGGGAGGAGGTTCCAATTCTAGGTTAGATTGCAGTATACTCCACCATGTCTATCCCAGTGAATACATCAATAAAACTTAGACAGAATGAATGGTACAGATAGCTAAAGACTTTGAACAGTAAATGGTTGCAGGTGAATTCTGAGGGAAAAAAAGCTAAAACAGAATTTGAAATGTCATTGAACTGACAGTGAGTTTACTAATTTTCCCCTTCCAGTAACTACTAATCTAACTTCCACATACTAGAAGTGGACACAAGCATCTAGGTACAGAGAGCCCTAAGAGAAAAGATAACTACTAACACTCAAAGAGACTGCTTCTTTCCCCTATAGTCATGTCCCAGGCAACACAGTGGTGGTGGCAACAAGCAGAGCCAGCAGGAGACTACAAGAACCAAAACTCTGAAAGGGTTTTCAAAGACTGTGAAAAAAATCTCCAATTGCTTCTTTACTACCTCCGTCCGCCTGGCCACTGCCACTTTGCCCTTAATGCAGGGTGACTGAAGAAGAACACAGCAATGTATAGTAATGTAAAGTCCTAGCTTTCTGGCTAAAACAATTAAAAAGAAGAGCCCCTAGAAAACCAGAAAATAAAAGAGAGACTGTAGAGTAATTAAAGCTCAGGAAAGCAAACCCATGAAATCATTTGTGAACTCTTCTCACCCCTGCCCTTACAAGTATGTAATTCAGCCTATTCAGTGTTAACAGTGACTTTGAAAACTGAATATATAGGTTCAAGACTGAACACCTAGATGGCATATATGGAGGAAAGATATAGAGCACGATGGAGACTTTGAAAATGGTACTAATATTAAAACCACGGCCTACAGAAGAGGATTGGCATGAACCAGTGGCCTAAATCTAACCTGGTTGACTGCTTACTAAAATAAAACTATTAACATTCTTCCTAGACTTGAAATAATATCAAAGTTTCATAAGGTAATTTTTAAAATATTCTGATTATAACCCAAAGTTACTCATTAAAGAACCAGGAGAATGTTACAGCACAGGGGAAAAATAATAAAAGAATGTCAGTGTTGAGATGATTCAGATGTTGAAATTATCAAAGATTTCAAAGCTGCCATTATAAAATTCTCCAGCAACCAATCAAAAGCATTCTGGAAATAAATAGAATTTCTCTGCACTGAAACAGATAATATAAAAAAAGGACTAAAGAAATTTTTAACCTGAAAATAAAATTACCAAAATTCAAAATTCACTGGGTAGCCTCAATAGCAGAATATAGATGACCAAGAAAAAAATAGGTGGTGAACTAGTAGATATATCAGTAGAAATTATTCAATCTGAAGGGGGGGGGGGAAAGACTTTTTAAAAAGTAAACAGAGCCTTAAGACTATAACAAATGTCAATTTTTATGTGACCAGAGTCCCATAAAAAGAGAAAAAATACTGTGATACTAAAAAAAATTTAAAGACATAATGATTAGAAATTTGATAAAATTTGATAAAAGACATCAACATACAGCTTCAAAAACTCATCAAAGCCTAAAGATTAGAAATGCAAAAAAATTAGACCCAGGCACATCATAATCATACTGCTGAAGAGACAAATAAACAACAAGATAAAAACAACACTGTACATATAAAGGAAAAATAGATCTAAACACTGAAATTTTTCATTAGAAATCCTTGAGTTCAAAAGGGAGTGAACAACAGATTTAAAGAGTTGAAAGAAAATACCTGTCTACTAAGAACACTTATGTCCAGCAAAAATTTCCTTCAGTAATAAAGGTTTTCTCAAATAAAGAAAAACTAAAAGAATTCACTTCCAGCAAACATACTTTCAAAGAAATTCTAAAGGAACTTCTTCAGAGAAAGGGAAATAATACTAGAAAATAAATTTGGAATATAGGAAATGAAAGAAAAAGCAGTAGAAATAAAAGAGTACATGGGTAGAAAGGAGATTATTCTTCTCTCAAGTTCATGGAAATATGTTTAACAGTTGAAAGCAAAAATTATAAGACTGTATAGTAAGATTTATAATGTAACTAGACGTAATGTATAAGACCACTATAACATAAAGAGAGAGCATGTTGTATTACATAGTAATAAGGTTTTTATGCCCTACTTTAAATGGTAAAATATTTATAGAAAAGTTAAATACACATAAAATGAGCCCTATAGCAACTACAAAAATATGAAATAGTATTACTAACAGTATACATTAATATGCAACACTAAAAATATTCAAATAACACAAAAGATGACAGGAATGAAAAACAAATAATAAACAAAAAATTCAAAACTAAAATTTTAGAAATACTCCAAACATTGAAATAATTAAATTAGAGGCAAAAGTACTTAACCTAAAAGGGAAGAGACAGAAATTGTGAAACTAATTTTTTAAAAAACAGGAGCAAGATGGCAAAACACAATGTTTGTTCAGCCAAACTCTTCTAGTACAACTGAGGAACAGGAGAAAGCCAGGCTATACTTGGCACAGAGGCCTAGCCTGGAGCTATGGCTCAGGGTGTATAGGGAGGTGGTATTGGTTACAGTGCAGGAACCAGAGAAGCAAAGTTCTGACACACTAGGCAAGTTTGGTGAGCTGGTGGGAGTAACCAGTTCTGCTGCAGACATCCAAGATGGGAGGAAGCTTTCTTGCAGTTTTCAATTCTCAGGTTAAGCTGCACTTTGAGTGGAAAGCCTGGATGAATGCGTGCACCCAAACAGTAGCCAGATTTGAGGCCTGGTTGTAGAGGATTTGCCACCAGTTTGGTAGTGTTAGAGACGGATATACTGGGAAGGTCTTTGCAACCTGGGGGCAGCCATTGTGGGAAGGTCGTGAGAAAAGCATGAGGGCAGGCCTCCTACAGGGACACAGCCTTCTTAGTTCTATCTGCTGGGATTGGACCTCTAATAGTGATAGGCTCAGGAACTCTCACATCCCATAAGAACTGTTATCTGAGGGCATGATGAGACCTGCCCCTGAAGGATTCTGGAGAAATCTGAGATCCCAACTGGGCAGTGCCTGAAAGCTGAGGAAATAATCAGGCGATCACTGCAAGACAATTAAGTTGGAAAACAGGTCTATGCCTGAAAAAGCAAAAGAGGTTACCAGCTGTGTTATCCATACTCTAAAACTACAGTGCCACCTGGTGCCTGGGCAATAAATTGCAACACAAATATATTTCTACTAAAGTCAAACCCTTCCACCATATATATATATTTTTTTACATATAGGTATGTATGTGTATATACATATATAAATTTTTTTTATTTTTTTCTCTTTTTTCTTTTTATCTAGTTGTTAGTATTCTTTCCTTCTTTCTTTTTTGTTCCTTTGTTGCTGAGGTGGCTTCTTGTTGCTTATTAGAGCTATTTGTTATTTTGTATTGATGTGTTTTGTTTCTTGCTAATTAGTTTGGTTGGTCCTTTTTGTAACTTCCATTTTTACTTTCATCAAGAGCAAGGGCTCCTGTATTTTTTGGTTACAGTACTTTAGCTTCATTTATGCCCTCTCCCTATTTCACTCCTTTACATTGTCTCTTTGGAAAGAGACTCTTCTACCTTTCTCATCTCTCCCACATAAATTGCTTTTCCAACAGCTAAGATATAACCTTTTTTGTTGTTGTCTTCCTCCTTTCTTCCCTTACTCCAGTTCTCTTTTCTCTCTCCTTTATTTGATACAAAGATATTTTTAATTACATTTATCTATTCTTATTTTATCATTGTTTCTTTTTTCTTTCTTTTCTTTTTTTGCTGAGAGCTGGGGTGAATACCTATGGTCTGGCAGCCATGCCTCAAGGTGGCTAAGAGACCTTTCTACCATTGGCCCTAGGAAGAAAATATTGGCAAGATAACACTACAGAATTTTGCTATTTCGTTTTCATCCTTGCCTAATTTTTCCTTCTTGTTTTTTGTTTTTTCTCTCTTTCTTCTCTTTCTATTTTTTGGCTTCTCATTAAAAAGTCATACATCACAATCAAGGAGATTTCATCCCTGGGATGCAAGGCTGGTTTAACACACACAAGTCCATAAACATAATTCACCATATTAACAGAAGCAAAAACAAAGACTATATGATCCTTTCAAGAGATGCAGAAAAAGCAGCCTATAAAATTCAGCATCCTTTTCTAATTAGAACTCTGAAGAATATAGGTATAGGTGGTACATTTCTTAAACTGACCAAACCCATCTACAACAAACCCACAGCTAATATTATACTGAATGGAGTAAAACTGAAAGCTTTTCTACTCAGAACTGAAACAAGACAAGGTTGTCCTCTTTCACCACTACTATTCAACACAGTGCTGGAAGTTCTAGCCAATTCAATCAAGCAACAGAAGGTAATAAAGGGCAACCAGAAGGGGAAAAAGACATTAAACTCTCGCTCTTTGCCAATGATATGATATTATACTTAGATAACCCCAAGACTCCTTGGAAGTAATCTAAAAATACAGTAATATCTCAGGATATAAAATGAATGTACACAAATCAGTAGCTTTTGTATATGCCAATAAGAGCCAAGATGAGAAGCTAATCAAAGACACAATTCCCTTCATGGTACCTTCAAAGAAAATGAAATATCTAGGAATATACCTAATAAAAGAGGTGAAGGATCTCTACAAAGGAAGTTATCAAACACTAAAAAAGAAATAGCAGAAGATATTAATAAATGGAAGAACATACCATGCTCATAACTGGGAAGAATCAACATCTATGCTTCCCAAAGCAATCCACAGATTCAATGCAATCCCCATTAAAATACCATCAGCATACTTTCAACATTTGGAAAAAATAATTCTTCATTTTTTATGGAACCAGAAAAAATCCTATATAGCCAAAGCAATTCTTATTAATAAAAACAAGGCATCAGCCTACCAGACTTTAGGCTATAATACAAGCCCATAGTTATCAAAACAGCATAGTATTTGGCACAAATATAGAGACATGGACATCTGGAACCAAACAGAAAACCATGAGATGAAACTAATATCTTATAACAACCAGATCTTTGATAAACCAAACAAGAACATACACTGGGGGAAAGAATCCCTATTCAATAAATGGTGCTGGAAGAACTGGATAACCACATGAAAAAGACTGAAACTAGACTCGCACCTTTCTCCACTCACTAAAATTGACTCAAGATGGATAAAAGATCTAAATCTAAGGCATAAAACAATTACAATCCTTGAAGAAAGTGTGCAGAAAACACTTGAAGGAATCAGCCTGGGGAAGAATTTATGAAGACTTCTGTGGCAATTGCAACAACAACAAAAATAAGTAAATGGAACTTAATTAAACTTAATAGCTTCTATATAGCTAAGGAGTCAACAACCAAAGCAAATAGACTACCATCAGACTGGGAAAAGATATTTTCATATTATTAATTGGACAAAAGCTTGATAGCTAGAATGTGTAGAGAATTCATCACATAAGCATCAAATAAAGAGCCAACAATCCCTTATATCAATGGGCAAGTGAGATGAATAAAACCTTTTTCTAAAAAAGACAGACGAATGGCTAACAAACATGAAAAAATGCTCGTCATCTCTAATGATGGAAAAGATTATTTATTAAAGAATCTTTAAGAATATTAAAGTAATAAATTCTTTATTACTAAGAATTGCTTTGGCTATATGGGATTTTTTCTGGTTCCATATAAAATGAAGAATTATTTTTTCTAAAGCAAACAGACTACAATCAGAATGGGAAAAGATATTTGCATATTATTAATTGGACAAAAGCTTGATAACTAGAATGTGTAGAGAACTGCATCACATAAGCATCAAATAAAGAGCCAACAATCCTTTTTATCAACAGGCAAGTGAGATGAATAGAACCTTTTCTAAAAAAGACAAATGAATGGCTAACAAACATATGAAAAAATGCTCATCATCTCGAATCATCAGAGAAATGGAAATCAAAACCGCCCTGAGATATCACCTGACCCCAGTGAGAATGGCCCACATCACAAAGCCTCAAAGCTGCAGATGTTGGCATGGATGTGGAAGGAAGGGAACACTTATACACTGCTGGTGGGACTGCAACCTAATACAACCTTTTTGAAAGAAGTATGGAGAATCCTCAAAGAATTCAAACTAGACCTCCCATTTAATCCTGCAATCCCATTACTAGGCATCTACTCAGAAAGAAAAAAAAATAATTTTATCATAAGGACATTTTCACCAGAAATTGCAGCTCAATTAATAATGGCCAAATTGTAGAAATAACCTAAATGCCCACTTACCCAAGAATGGATTAACAAGTTATGGTATATGTGTAGCATAGAATACTATTCAGCCACTGAAAAGGATGGTGACTTTACATCTTTAGTATTAACCTGGATGGAGGTGGAACACTTTCTTCTTAGTAAAGCATCACAAGAATGGAGAAGCAAGAGTCAAATGTACTCAATTATAATATGAGGACAATTGATGCTAGTACATGGTAGGGGCTGGGGAAATGGAGGAGCAGAGATAGGGATGGAGGGAGAGGGATGGGGGAGTCACAGGGTGTGACACAGCTCTTGGGAGAAGGACACAATTATAAGAGGTACTTTACCTAACAAATGCAAGCACTGTAAACTGGTTCTTTGTACCCTCAATGATTCCCCAACAATAAAAATAAAATACAATTAAATAAAAAATAAACCAACTATATGTTGTCTATAAGTAACTGACTTCAAATATATAATGACATGGATAAGTTGAAAATAAAGGATAAAATATATATATCATGAGAACACTAATCAAAATGCTTGACTGGATATATTAATTCCAGAGCAAAATGAATTACCAGTGATAAATAGAGGTATATATTATGAAGCAGCAAACTTTCTCAACAAAAGGACAAGTAAATATTTTAGTCTTGACAAGCTGTACAGTCTTTGTTGTAAAAATATAATTCTGTTATTACAGAACAAACCAAGTCATAGAGAATACATAAATGAATAAAACACGTGGCAGGCTGGATTTTGCCAAAGAGTCATAGTTTGTTGAATCATACCCTTTATATAAAAATAAAATGGTCATAATATACATACCCTTGTCAAAAGCATATGTATATTATGATACATACCTTTTGACAAGGGTATGTATATTATGCATGTACCTATCAACAGAGCTTCAAATACATAATAGAACTTAGAGAAGAGACAAAACAATAATCATAGTTTAATATTTCAGCAGTCCTCACTCTGTAACAGATAGAACTAGTTGGCAGAAAATTTGCAAAGATATAGAAAAACTGAACCAAATTGATTCAATTGACATATACATATAGACTTTCACCAGTAACAGTTGAGTATATATTTAAGTAAATAAGAAAGTACTAATGGAACATCAATAAAGTAAAACCATATCCAGGGTCATAAAACAAATCTTACAATTTTAAAGAAGTAAAATCCTACAAAGTATATTTTCTGACTACACAAATTAAACTATATATCAATAACAAGGTAAAAGGAATCTTAGAAATTAAACTATGTACTTCTAAATAATCAATAATTCTAAGAGGATGTCTCAAGGAAAATTTAAAGATATTCTGAATTAAAAATAAATAAGCATTAAAATTTGTGTAATGCAGATAAGGTAGAGCTTAGAGGGAAACTTATAGCATGAAATGCTCATATTAGAAGAATGATCTCAAACCATTTAAGATTCCACCATAAGTAACTAGAAAGAAAGAGAAAAATAAACACAAAGCAAAGAAGGTAATAATAAAAATAAGAGTAGAAATCAATGAAACTGAAAATGGAAATCGATAAATGAAATCAAAATATGTTCTCTACAAGATAAAAATAATTGATAATTATCAGACAAGATTGATAAAGAATAAAAGAAAGAAGATGCAAATTACCAATATAAGGTATTCTTTTTCATTTCTGATTGAGCTTATTAGAATCCTTTGTTTTCTGTTTCTGGTTAATCTAGCAAGACGCATCTCAATTTTGTTTATCTTTTCAAAGAACCAAATTTTTGTTTCACTAATCTGTATAATTCTTTTGTTATCAATTTCATGTAGTTCTTGGATTTGGGACTGCATTCCTCTTCCTTTTCCAGTTCCTTCAAATGATTCATTATGTTATTGATTTGTGGTCTTTCTGT
Source organism: Perodicticus potto (assembly GCA_963574655.1). Classification (NCBI taxonomy): domain Eukaryota; kingdom Metazoa; phylum Chordata; class Mammalia; order Primates; family Lorisidae; genus Perodicticus; species Perodicticus potto. The sequence continues at coordinate 30,913 of CAUYRH010037803.1, read as the reverse complement.
CTTTTGGATGTAGGCATTTAAGGCTGAGTTCTCCTCTTAGGACTGCTTTTGCTATATCCCACAGATTTTAATAACTTGTATCCCCATTATCAATCTTTTGATTTCCATTTGTTTCTCCTCTTTGACCCAACTATCATTTAATGATAGGTTGTTTAGTTTCCATGACTTTGTGTAGAGATGAGTTTTTCTGTTGGAATTTATTTCTAGTTTTATTCTACTGTGGTCTGATACATTGAATAATTTATAATTTATTTAAATTAATTGAGATATGTCTTGTGGCCTAGGATATGATTAATCTTAAAGAACATTCCCTAAGTTGATGAGAAGAACATTTATTTATTACTTTGGAGGTAGATGCTCTGTGAATGTCTATTAGGTCCATTTGTTGTAGAGTTTTGTTTAAGTCCATTGTTTATTTGCTAATATTCTGTCTAGAGGATCTGTCCACTTCTTTTCAGTGGTGTATTGAAGTCCCCAACTATTATGTGCTGCTGTTTATCATTTTCTTTAGGTCAAGTAAAATGTGCTTTATGAATCTGGGTGTTCCTGTGTTAGATGCATAAATATTTAGGATTGTTAAATCTTCTTGAATTTTTACTTTCACCATTATATAATGACTATTTTTGCCTTTTTTTTTTGTTATTGATTTTAGTCTTTATTATCTATTATGAGAATAGCAACACCAGCTTTCTTTTGGTTTCCATTTTCATAGAATGTTGTTTTCCATCCTTTTACCTGAGTCTAAACTAGTCCTTGTGGATTGGATGTGTTTTCAGAGACAATAAATAGTTGGCTTGTGTTTTCTTATCCATTCAGCAAGACTATGTCTCTTAAGTGGGAGTTTAAGCCATTTACATTTATTGGAAGAATTGGTTTTTGTTTTTGTTTTTTTTTTTTGAGACAGAGTCTCACTATGTTGCCCTCAGTAGAGTGCTGTGGCCTCACAACTCACAGCAACCTCCAACTCTTGGGCTTAAGCAGTTCTCTTGCTTCAGCCTCCCAAGTAGCTGGGACTATAGGTGCCCACCACAACACCCAGCTACCTTTGTTTTTATAGTTGTTGTTGTAGTTGTCATTGTTGTTTAGCAGGCCTGGGCTGGGTTTGAACCCACAAGCCCCATTGTATGTGGCCAGTGTACTAACCCCTGAGCTATGGGCACTGAGCCAATTATTAGAATAATTAATAAGTGGATTTCTGTTCATGCTGTTAGATAGACCCTTACTTGTTTTTTTTTTTTAAACCTCTTGAACAATTGTGATATCTTATCTGAGCATTACCTCTTGGATGACTTTTATACTGTTGGGGGTCTATTATACTGATCAGAGTACAATGCAGGTCTCAGCACTTCCAGCAGGGTTGGTCTGGACTTCCTCAGCATTTGCTTGTCCCTAATATAAGAAACTTAGTTTTGCAGGATATAAAATTCTATGCTGGCCATTGTTCTGTTTTAGAAGATTGAGGATGGGGCTCCAATCAGGCTTGTAAGGTTTCAATTGAGAGATAACTAAAAGCAGTTAGTCTGATAGCTTTTCCTTTGTAAGTTACTTGCTGTTTTTGCCTTAATGTTCATAGGTAAGCCTCTTTCACCTTTACTAGATGATGTGTCATAGTGATTTTCTCTTTATAATGAATCTCCTGGGAGTCCTGTGTGCTTCTTGTACCTGGATATCTAGATTTCTAGCAAATCCAAAGAATTTTTCTTCAATTATTCCTTCAAATAAATAATCCAACATTTGTATAATTTCTTCATCACCGTCAAGAATGCCTATGATTTTTATTTTTGGAGTCTCTATATAATCTCACATTTCCAGTAGACTTTGTTCCTTTCTCTTATTCTCTGTACTCTTTGACTGACTTACTTAGCTCATAGGTGTTAGCTTCAAGTTCTAAAAGCCTTCCACCTTACCTAGCCTATTCTTAGGCTAGATAGAACACAACTTTCCACTGTTTTTTGTTTTTGTTTTTGAGACAGAGTCTCACTTTGTTGCCCTCAGTAGAGTACATGGTGTCACAGCTCACAGCAACCTCAAACTCTTGGGCTTAAGCAATTCTCTTGCCTCAGCATCTAAGTAGCTGGGACTACAGGCATTGGCCACAACACCCATCTATTGGCTGTTGTTGTTGTTGTCATTGTTGTTTGGCAGGCCCAGGCCTGGTTCGTACCCACCAGCCCTGGGTGTACATGGCCAGTGCCCTAGGTGCTGAGCTACAGGCTCCAAGCCTCCAATGTGTTTTGTACTTCCTTGAATGAATTTTTCATTTCCAGAGTTTGTTTTTTAATAATCCAATTTCTTTAAAGAATTTTTCATTCACTTCCTGCATCATTTCTGTGACTTCTTTGTGTTGGGTTTCTATTTTCTCTTCTATTTCATTAAGCTTTCAAAATTCTTCAATCATGGGTAAGGAATATTGGTTTCTTTTGGGGGTGTCCTTTCCCTCTAGTTTTTGATGTTTCCAGAGTTCTTTTCCCCATTCCTTCTTTTCTGGCCTTTTAATCAAGAGCTGGAGCTGCTAAGTCTGGCTTATGGACCTATCTCTGAGTCCCCAAAGTTCAATCCTTGACCAGATCAGGGAGAGAAATGCTGGTCCTGAGTTGCCACTGGAATGCTCTAGTAGGTTTGATGAACTTCTGGGGTTACCTTTGGCCTGCTGTCTTCTCTTCTTCCCAATGAAGTATAGTGAGTTTGGTCCCCCAGCCTAACATGCAAGTGGGTGGATTGTACTTGTGGGTACACATCTCCTGTTCCCAAATTACTTGAGTTAGAAGGCATTATGTTTAGCTATGGAGTTATTCTTTCTTACTGAAGTTTGTGTGAATGAGCCAGCTGCTGAGATGTTCTATTGTGTCTATTGTAGGTATTGTTCTCCTAGGTGGGTGAAACAAATGCCCCAAGCTTTAGGAGGGACCCTGTAACTATAGAGAAGCAGTTTTCAACCCTTTTTTTTTTTAATCTCACAGCACACTTGAACCTACAGGTAAACTTCTGCAGCACACTTAAATTATGTTGATCAAAAAAAAAGCAAAAAAAAAAAAAAAAGAATATATTTACTGTGCTTTGAACTTCTTTGGAAAATAATTTAACCAATAATCTTTAAAACTTTATGTGGCACACCTAAGATCTGCCCATGGTGCTCCCATGTGCTGAAGCACACCAATTGAAAATCACTGTTCTAGGGACTTGCTTAGTCCCTACTCCCCCTGAAAATGGGGAAAATAGGGGAGGAACAAGACAGACTGTGGTTAGAACCCAAGCACCTGAGGGGCTTGGCTAAGGTTGCTTATCTGACCCCTAGGGGAAGCCACTGATATGCAGTTCTAATTTCTCCAGCCTGTCCCTGTGAGAGGGGGACATTATTTGTGTATGTGAAGGCCCTAGGTAGATTCTTTCCATCCCTTTCTATTCACTCAGTTCTTTCCAGGGTGGGGCAAGCACTTGCTCCCTGGAATTTCACAGTTCTCTCTCCTCAGATCTGAGTGCAGTAAGTTCCCTTGCCATGCAAACTGGCTCTCTGGTCCAAGAGTCTGATGAGCTGGCAAGTGTCTCTGCTCTGAGTGGTGGGCACAACCCTCACTGCAGCACAATAAGCCTCTGGTGAAGTGAACTCTCATGGTATCTCTAAACACTGGCAAAACAAAGAGAAGCAAGTCTCTCAGCACCCAGGACTCACACTTGCTATGGGGTAGAGGCCAAGGCACAAGCTAACTGGAGCCAAAATTGCTTTCTGTGATGTCAGGAATTGGGGAGATGCAAAGGAGGAAGTGTCTAGCTGTAGGAAAGCCTGCTATCTAGTCCCTCATAGCACTCTCTTGCAGGGTGAGAGGGTTTTTTTGTTTTTGGGGGGGGTGGGGGGCATCAACCCAGCAATTCAGAAAGGGGTGAGAGTTTTCACATCTCACTGCTTGCTGAAGGAATCTAGGTCCATTTCATATAAATTGTTGAATCAAATTTATCTGTAGGAGTTATACATCATATTCCCTTATTATTCTGTTAATGGCTACAGAATCTGTACTAATCTCCTGTTTCATTCCTCATACTGGTGATTTGTGTCTTTTTCCCTTTTTTATCTTCATCTGTCTAATCCATATGGTTTTTAACAGAGGTGCAAAAGAAATTAAATGGGGATAGTCTTCACAACCAATAGCACTGGAACAATGGAGCATCTATATGGAAAAGAAAAATGAACTTCAACACAACCCCACAATTTGTACAAATATCTCAAAATGGATCTTCAATATAAAGTTTTTAGAAAAAAATGGAAAAAAATCTTTATGTCAGACGAATAATTCTTAGATATGATACCAAAATCAAGATCCATTAAGAAAAAATAAATTAAAATTTATCCAAGTTAAAATATTTTGTTTTATAAAAGATGCTCATACCAGAAAGAATGAAAAGCTACAGACTGATAGAAATATTTGCAAATAACATACACTAAATTTCCTATGTATAGAATTTTTATAAAACTCTAAACACTCAACAGTAGTAATCCAATTTTTTCTTTTATCTTTTTTCACTATTTCAGACTTTTTTCTGTGAATTTTTTTTTAATTTTTACTTCTTTAAATTTCAGAATATTAGGAGGTACACGTTTTCATTACATATTTTGTTTTGTGCGATTGAGGCAAAGTTGTAAGTCTGCTCTTCACCCAGACAGTGTGCACTGCACCCAAGTTAACTCCCCCCCTTTTTTTTGAGAGTCTCAAGCTGTTGCCCCTGGGTAGAGTGCCGTGGCATCACAGCTCACAGCAACCCCCAACTCTTGGGCTCAGGAGATCCTCTTGAGTTTTTTTTATTTTAGTAGAGACGAGGTCTCACTTTTGCTCAGGTTGGTCTCAAACTTGTGAGCTCAAGCTATCCACCCTCCTTGGCCTCTTTGGCACCTAGGATTACAGGTGCAAGCCACCATGCATGGCCAAATTAATTTTAAAATGGACAAAACACTTAAATACATCACCAAAAAGGATCTATAGATAAAAAATAAGAACATGAAAATATGCTCAACATCATTAGTTATAAGGAAAATGCAAATTAAAACCTATTAAAATAGATAAAATAAAAGTTCTGTCAAGAACACTGAACAACTAAAGTTTTTATATGATGATTGTGAAAATGTAAAAATACAATAGCAGTTTGTAGTAAAAATAAATAGGCATTTATTATGTTATAAAGCAATCCCACTTTGGGCCACCTACTCCAGAAAACAAAAAATTGCTTTCACACAAAAACCTATACAAAAATATTAATAGCAGTTCTATTCATAATTGTAAAACTGGAAACAACTTAAAGGTCTTTTAATGGATGAGTGGATAAACATACTGATCTACATTTATATAATTAAATGCTACCCAAAAATAAAAGGTAACAAACTTTTGAAATATTTAACAACTTGAAGAATTTTAAAGGTATTATGCTGAATCAAAAAAGCCTTCTTTCAAAAGGTTATAGATTATATGATTACATCATTTATTGACTTTAGCAAAAGGAAGCGATAGTGATTGAGAACAGATTAGTGGTTGTAGGCTTAAGAAAGGAAGAGGATAGTATAATATAGAGAATAGCATGAGGAAATTTTTTGGTGAATGACAGAACTTTTCTGATGGTGGTGATTATTACATAAATCTGTATGTGTTGTTAAATTTCACTGAAGTGTACAACAAAAATAGCAATATTTTATCAGATGATAATTTGTTAAAATAAGTAAAACAAGGAAAGAAAGACAGAAAGCACAATGATAAAGCTTAGTCATAATATGGTACAATATTTGCAGACATCTATAATGAAATAATCCTCAGTGATGGGACTGGCAAAAAAACAAAGCATCTGACAATGCCAAATGAGAAACTATGAAATTTAAACACTGCAGATGAAAGTGTTATTTTTATGATCACTATGGAATACGGCTTTGTAAAGGTAAATATGTACATGCCGAGCAGTTCCATTTCTAGGTATAGATAATAAAAAAACTTGGCACATCTAGGATATACACAGCAGTGCTGTGTATAAAAGGAGAAAATTAGAAACAATCCTTATGTCCACAAGTAGGTAAAGAACAAAGATATATTTTTTAGTATATATCTATAATGTAATAATCTCTCCAAAAAAAGGAATCTCTTCGTCCAGAGGGTTTCATTAAAAACTTCTACAAAATTACTGAAGATGAATTAATACTAATTCTACATAATCTTAACCAAAAAACACATAATGAACAGATGAGGAGGAACATTTTCCCAGTTCATGTTACGTCCTAACATCTCTGAGAAAAGTGTATTTATTTTCAGTACATGGTAGAATACTTGTTCACTAGGAAGGACTTCAATGGCATAATGAGATAACATCATCAAACTATGCTCAGACAGTAGCTCACTGAAATGAGGATGCAGAGAGACGAGGATCTCTCATACACTGCTGGTGGGAATGGTTTAAAGTTTGGCAGTTTCTTAAGGAAATAAACATGCATTTATAACATGCTCCAGTAACTGTGTTCCTAGGAATTAATCCAAAAGAAATGAAATGTTACATTCAACAAACACTTATGAACAAATACTCATAGCAGGTTTAATTGTATTAGCCAAAACTCCACCAACAAAATGTTCCTCAATAGGTGAAAGGTTAAACTATGCTACAGTAATTTCCCTTATCTGCTGTTTCACTTTCTATAGTTTCAGTTACCTACAGTAAACTTTGGTTTGAAAATATTAAATGGAAAATTCTAGAAATAAGCAATCATGTTTTAAATTGTAAATCTGTTCTGAGTAGTTGATGAAATCCTGCCCATTTGTCACTTAGTAGCTATCTTAGTTATCAGAGTATCACGATATCACAGTGCTTATGTTCAAAGAACCCTTATTTTACTTAATAATAGCCTCAAATATCAAGAGTATTGTGCTTAATTAATAATTTGTACTATATCATCAGTAATGTATCTATAGAAAAAAACAATATATAAGGGTTTGGTACTATCCACAGCTTCAGGCAACCAATGGGGTTCTCAGAATGTATTCCCCTCGGATAAAGGGGGACTACTGTATATCCATACTACGTATTATTACTCTGTAATGAAAAGAAATGAATTGCTGAAACATGCAATAACTTCGATGGATATTAAGGGCATCAGACAAAGTCAAAAAAGCCAATTGCAAAAGGTCACATCACTTAGTTAATAGTCTCAAAAAGAAAAATTATAGAGAGGGAAAACAGGGTAGTGGTTGCTAGGAATTAGGGATGGTGAAGGGAAAAGGGATGAATATGACTATAAAGAGTAGGTAACATGAAAAAGACCTTTGCCATAATTGGCCAGTTCTGATTCATGACTGTGGTGGTGGTGACACAAATTCACATGTGATAAAATGGCATCAAACTATACATACTCATTGAAACAATATCAATTTTCTTGTTTTGATCATGGTACTATATAGTCATGCAAGATGTAACCTTGGAGAAAACGTAGGTAAAGGTATATGGGACCCTTTGTACTGTTTTTGCAAATTCCTGTGAATGTACAATTATTTGTACATAAAATGCTTTTAAAAAGAAAATATGAATAAATGACCATCATTTTATTTGAAATGTTATACATAGATTATTTTCATTCTTTAAAATTTTTCTGTATTTTAAAACGTACTTCCAAAGACATAACTAAAAACATACCATATAAAATACATATTTAAACTCAAATTTATAGATTATTATTATTCATAAATGGTTCTCAATGAGGGTATCTGAGATTGTCCATATTATATGCAGTTCCTTAGGAGTAGGTGACCTACAAAATAACTGCAAACAAACTGAGTGACTTAAACAACAGTAATTTATTATCTGGAGGCTAGAACTCCACTATCAAATTGTTGGCAGGGGCTATTCCTCTGAGGACAATGAGGGAGAATCTGTTCCATGCCTTTCCCTAGCTTCTGGTAGTTTCCTGGTAATTGTTGGCATTAGTCTACCTTGTAGATCTCTGCGGTAACATTCATACAATGTTCTCTGCATTGGCATGTCTGTGTCCAAATTTCCCTCTTTCCTAAGGATATTAGTCATATTTGATAATGGGCCAACCCTTAACTTCATCTTAACTAATTACATCATCCACAACTTTGTTTCCACATTCTGAGGTACTATGTATTAAGACTTCAACAGTCTTGGGTGAATTTGGGAAGAGAGAGAACAATTCAACCATTAATAGTACCCTTTCCTTTGGTGGAAAGTTTACTGAAAAATCAGAAGAAAATGTATAAGCAAATGGAGTTTATTTGGGCCATGTGTTAACGTTCAGGTTTTTGGCTTTGAGTTTTTAGAGAAAGATAATTAAAAGAAGACCTCAACAGCTGATCAAAGTCATAGTAAATGTACTGTCATCACAGAAAATTTATGCCCTTTTTTATTCGTTCCACAAATATTTTAGAGTACCTACCGTATGCCTACTGTATTATTGTAAGAGTGGAAATAAAAAAGATACAAAAATTTTTGCCCTGACAGTTTCTATAATAATGGACAAAAGGAAACTGTAAAATAAATATTTAAAATATATTTTAATTTGGACAGTGATAAATGTTAAAGAAAGAAAGAGGATATAAAATGATAAAGTGATTGAATTTTGCAGAATGAGGCAGGACGACCTCACTAAAAAGAAAACTATGAAGGAAACATTTGAATGAAGTTAGAGAACAAGGCATGTGAATATTGAGGAAAAGTATTTCAAGCAGAAATATCTCAAGTGCTAATGCCCTGAGGCAAAAGGAGTTCCCTGTGTAAGGAATAACGCTTATAAAAGAGGTGAATTTGACTGGAACAAAAGAATCTGGAGAAGAGACTAGTGAAATGGAGACAGAAAGTTAACAAGGAACAGTAAATGCAGGGCTATGTATGTAAAGTGTTGTTGTTGTTTGAGACAGAGCCTTGCTCTGCTGCCTAGGCATGAGGGCAATGGCAACACATAGGTCACTACACTCTCAAAGTCCTGGGCTCAATCGCAGGCCTCTTGCCTCAGTCTTCCAAATAACTAGGACAATTGGCATACACCAATTGTCAATGAACAATTATCTGTACCACGCCTGGATAATTATTCTATTTTATGTAGAGACTGGGTCTCACTATGTTTCTCAGGCTGGTCTTGAACTCCTGATGTCAAGTGATCTTCCTGCCTTGGCTTCCCAAAGTGTTAGGGTTATAGGCCTGAGCCACCTCACCCAAACAAGATTTTAGATTTTACTCTGAATTAAGTTGGAAGACACTCAAGAGTCTGGGGCAGAGAAATGATGGTGTAACTTATGTTGTAATAAGACAAGTTATACCCTCAAGAGCTTTGCAATTCTCATGAACTTTAAAAATTTTGTTCATGTTTCACAACTTCTGGTCTGCCAAGAACCACTGAATCAAGACCTTACAGTTTAAAAGAGGTTGATATGGGCTAATGCTCCATAGTCCTAAAATAGTTAAAAGTTTAAAACATTTTACTATGTAGACTTCAAGAATGAAACACAATTCTCTTTTGTTCATTACCTGCTTTTATCCTAACCATGCTCCTCGTTCTGTGTTTCTTTTCTCAATTAGAAGCAATATGTTTTACCCACACTAAAGACATTTGTCTTCAACTCCACCACTCCTGTAATTGGCATGACACAGACTTGCTGGATGTGTGCAAATTCAGTCATCAGATACAATATCCCTGCCACCAAATCTAATCAAGTTTTGACACCATACAAGTCTAAATTTCAAATGTTACTGACTATACCTTAGAAATATCTCATGCCTCCATCCCTCACAGCACCTCTACAGATTATTCTCTACTCTGTCACAGCCATGAGTCATTTCTCTAACTCTGATTAGTCTAGAGACTAATCAGATCATGTCACTCCCCTACTAAAAATTAAGGTCCCAAATATTTTGGACATATATTGCCAAATTGGCTTACCTTATCTTTACAAAGCTGTACCTCTCTCTCACATGCACTTTACGCTTCTGCTATTACATTTAATAAGGGCCACTTCATTATAATGCTTACCATATCAGGATGGCTCATGGTGTTACATCAAAGCATTCTGTGCCTCTGCCTAGAATGTCCTTCCACCTTTACCTCACACTAATCATCCTTAGAATCCAGCTTACAAGTTAGCCTCCACTATAAGGTCATTGAAAATACCCTATACGAAATTAGTTATTCCTTTATTAAGTACATAGTTTTATTATAAAAGTTAGAGTGTACACTAAATCCTTACCTACTGTTAATAAGTTCTTGTAAACCTCAACTTCCAGCAAAATGACATATAACAAAACCAATTTTACCACAGGCTAACTGATATAAATAATAGTAGGACATACTTCTGGTCACAAAAACATCTCTCAAGTTCTAAATAAAGACCTAAAATACATCTAATATTAAACATTGAAATAAATGTACAGTATACATACACTTAAAAAAGATTAATAAAAACAAGATGGATAAAAAGCAAGTAAGATAATTATTTACACATTTTGGGTCAAAGATGGAGAAAGCCTATCCAAGCAGCTCAGGGAACAAAGCAGAAACCACCTCCAGACAGGTGTCGATCCTATTGCAGGCACATTCACACACACCCTGCTCAGCACTCACTCAGATGGGGACAATGTGGACATTCCAATTCATCAAAGGCGCACATCTTTGGGATGTGGAAGAAAACTAGAGTACCCAGAGGAAACCCACACAGACATAAGGAGAACATGCAAACTCCACACAGACAGCAGCCCCAACAGGAATCGATTTTTCTCTCATCAACATTATAATGAAATGATGTGGAATGAAATGGCATTATTCAAGGACTTGCTGTACTGTAACTCTTAGGAAAATATATACACACATATGTATATAGATATAGATAGATATAAACTCTACTATACAATAAGTTGCTCATGAGCATAAACTATACCCTATATATTTTTAATCTTCAGAACCAATTATAGTGCCTAGTACAGATCAGGATTTCAATAAATTTTTGGTTAATAAATAAGTGATAAACTAAGAAGTGATACATTTATTACTGACTTTATTAGCTTTTTAAAAATTATTACTGAATAATCTTTTCAGAATCACAGGCTTACCAAAGGATATCAAAGCTATTAATACACAAACTTAGAATTTACCCCTAAAGTATTGCTGGTAACCAGGAATATTTTTCCATTTTCCTGCTCCCCAGTGTTCCCACACTAACTCAGTCTATGGAAAAGGGTATTATTCAAACTATGAAGATATTTCATGAGAACACTGCTCCATCATGCAGGGACTTTCCAGGACTTTCAACCTTATGATATTTAGATGATGTTTTAAAAGGGCGCTGACAAGTGAGAGAAAACACAATAGTAAATAAATAGATAAATTTACAGAAGAAAAGGCATTTATAACAAACTTAAGTCTTTTATCTGTTAATTAATTTCATAGAAAGGCAGCCATTCTACATTCTACACTGGCCAAGATCTCTTATCAGTATACACACCTCACTTCATTTTTGTGAGAAAAAAGCAAATAGTCAAAAAAAAAAATCTACTTCTACCTAGGTATATACCAAAATAAACAAAAACATGTCTACACAAAAACTTGTGCATTAATATTTATTATACATTATGCATAACAGACAAAATAAAAAATAATTAAATTCCCATCAAGTGGTAAATACCAATAAAATGTGCTTTATACATATAATGGTCTATTATTCATCAATAAAATGGAATTAAATATTAAATGCATACTATAACATGAATGAACCTTGAAAATATTGGCAGAGTGAAAGAAGCCAATCACATACACAAATTACAAATACTGAAATGTGCAGAATAGACAAATCAATACAGAAAGAGAGCATACTAGTGGTTGCTAGGTCTGGGAGTTTGGGGGCAAATTGGGCATGACTGCTAACCAGTATAGAGTTTCTTCTTGAGATAATGAAAGTATTCTCAAATTGACTGTGGTGATAGTTACACACTCTGAATATACTAGATATCATTCAAGTATATGCTTTAAGTGGGTAAATAGTATGGTATGTGAATTATTAATATACTTCAATAAAGCTTGAAATTTTCTTAAAAGTGATATTTGAAACTTTGTAAGAAAGCAAAATCCAAATGAATTCTAAGAGGTCACATCACTGATATTTGCATATATAATTATAAAAATAAGTATTTCTTTGGTACATTATAATACCTGAAGTTAATGATGATGACCATTGAGTTGTTAAATAGGATAAGCTTTAGTGATACATTTGAAGGCAGAAAAGAACATAATACACCTTAGTAAGTTTTCATCCAAAAGAATAGAATTTAAGTTCTGCCATTAAAGAATTAACCTTTAGCTGAAAAAAATCTTGCTTTCCCTAGTGACAGATTCAGTGTCTGAATCACTCAGGATTTTTCTGCAAATACATTAGTGGTGAACACTAAACAATTCAAGAATTTATGTACACAGCAGTTTCACGGTTACCTGACACAGGGCACATGCAAATGCTCGCCAAATAGCTATTAAGAAAAGTTGATGAAGTACTGTTATGTGCCTAAAGCTGAGTTGATTTTGGCATTTGACTCAATCTCCCCTTCACAGTCCAATTAATGCTGACAGACAGGATGATGCCTGTTTAAGTGCTCCCAGCTCCAGGCAAACAGCAGCATCTGTCAACTAGTTCAGATCAGTTTTACTCCTAGAACACCCATTAACCATGCTGTTATAGAAGAACAAAAAAGTAGTTCCACATGTTTGACATTATCTCTTTGTTACTGCTTCATCCTTCCTAACAAATACCATATTAACTTCACCAAATTAACATATTAGAATTTGGCTAAAACCCAGTCAACCCAATTCTGACACACTAAAAAAGTTTAAAATGAAAATTTGACTCCATCCTGCTCCTGCTATGCCTACTCCTCAGCCTTTATTCCAGCAAAATAGGTCAAAATATTAATTCTTGCCTATTCCTAATCTCATACTACCATATAAAATCAGTTAAGAATTTATGAAATACTTTACTGAGCGCAAGATGCTACTTTTGATACCATGGATATTCAAAGAGGCAAATGACACAGAAGATAAAAGAACTCCAAAAGAAAGAAAAACTGCCTCAAGGGTCAAAATATACGTAAGCATCATAAAACCTATTTCGACCCATCTCTGTAATTGGAGCAAATGACCAATACTGGGAATAAAGACATAGAATAAAGATCTGTAAGGTTGTATAATATAAGTTGAAGAAAAAACTAACCACCTAAATAAACAAAAGTTGGTTTAAAATCTAGGCTCAATTAAATCATGTTTGAAATCACTTTGTGGATACATGCCTACACTTAATATCAAGAGATCAACTACTTATGAAAACTTACTAAAGTGTATTATGTTCTTTTCTGCCTTCAAAAGGCAGGCAATAGCTTAGTCTTCTTAATTGCACTTAATGTGGGAAATAAGCATTTCTATTTTTGTCTGCCTTACACAATATTTAATTAAAACATGTAAGTGCAAGTGGTATCAGCAAATTTGAGCACAACTAAAACTGATTGTGAACATGAAACAACAGTAACAAAAGTAGGTGAGCACGGTAAGGAGTAAGCTACAGCTGCAAGCAATTAGAGTCACCGGCATCAGTCAGACTGTTTTAGAGTGGAAATGGAGTGTCTGTGAACCCAGGAAGGTAACTAAGTGGTTTAGTTCAGAAAGTCTCTACTAGAGTGCTTGTTTCGGCAGCACATATACTAAAATTGGAACGATACAGAGATTAGCATGGCCCCTGTGCAAGGACGACACACAAATTCATGAAGTGTTCCATATTTTTTTGTTCTTTTTGTGCATTAAAAACTTCAAAATTAAAAAAGAAAACAAAAAAAAAAAATGAAAGTCTCTACTGGAAAAGCCCACTTTGATAAAATGTATTGCTAGGCTGATTAACAATGTTAATGAAAGTAAAAAGGATTCATGTATTAACCTAATTACTGTATTATTTCATAAAACACTTTTGAGCTAAGGAAAAAACATTTTGGTTCAGCACTATCTGCCCATGCAGATTCAAGCACAGAGACCTCTAATTTAGCAGAAAAAAATATTCTATCATTTGACGACAAAACACCTTCCTTTTCACATTAATATTTGATTTCATGAGATATGGAGTTCTTTAAGGGAGCAAAAGTATTTTTGTTACATGGATATCTTGCATAATGCTGACATCAGAGCTTTTCATGTGCCCACCACCAAAAGAGTGTTCATCATACACAAAAGGTAAGTATTCATCTCTCACTTACTTTCCCAACCTCCCCCCTTCTTGGTTTTTCATATGTCCTTTATAAATGTCTGCACTCATTTATTAGCCCCCACTCATTAGTGAGAAAATATAGTATTTGGTTTTCAATTCCTGAGATACTTCTCTTAGGATGATGGTCTCCAATTCCATCCAAGTTGCTATGAATGACATTATTTCCTTCCCTTTCATGCGAGAGTAGTACAACATGGCATATGTGTATATGTATACACATACCACCTTTTGGGGGGTCCACATCTTTGCAGTTGTGAATTGTGCTGTGATAAACAGGAGTAAGGTGTTTTTTAAATAAACTGTCTTAATTTCCCTTGAGTAGATAACAGTGGGACTACTGGATTAAATGGTAGGTCTACATTTTCTCTGAGGAATCGCCATACTGATTTCCATAGAGGCTGTACTAATTTGCAGTTCCACCAAAAACTATAAAAATGTTTCTCTCTGCATCTGTGCCAGCATCTATTATTTTTTAAACCTAAAGGCCTTTCACAAGTGGGTAAGGTGGTATATCATAATAGTTCTAAATTGTATTCCCTGATGATTAATGACATTGAGTATTTTTTCATGTTTGTTGAACATCTGTCTCTTTTGAAAAGCTTCTGTTTATATCTTTTACCCATTTTTTGATTTTTTTTCTTGTTGATGTTTATTTGTAGATTGCAAATAACAGTTCTCTGTAGGATATATAGTTTGCAAATATTTTCTTCCACTCTGGGGTTGTCTATTTTCTCAATAGAGAAAATATTGTTTCCTTTGCTGGGCAGAAGATTCTTTATTTATTATTATTTTGAGACAGAGTCTCACTTTGTCACCCCTGGTAGATTACCGTGGCATCAAAGCTCAAAGCAAACCTCAAACTCTCAGGCTTAAGCAATTTTCTTGCCTCAACCTCCTGAGTAGCTGGGACTATAGGTGCCTGCCACAACGCCCAGCTATTTGTAGAGACAAGGTCTCGCTCTGGCTGAGACTGGTCTCAAATCTGTGAATTCAGGCAAATCTACCTGCTTTGGCCTCCCAGAGTGTTAGGATTACAGGTGTGAGCCACTGCACCTGGCAAAGATTTTTTTTTTTTTTAAGAGACAGAGTCTCACTTTGTCACGCTTGGTAGAGTGCTATGGCTTCACAGCTCACAGCAACCTCCAGCTCCTGGGCTTAGGTGATTCTCTTGTCTCAGCCTCCCAAGTAACTGGGACTACAGGTGCCCACCACAACGCCCAGCTATTTTTTTGTTGCAGTTCGGCTGGGGCCGGATTTGAACCCACCACCCTTGGTATATGGGGCCAGTGCCCTGCTCACTGAGCCACAGGTGTTGCCCCTGGCCAAGATTCTTAATTTAATCTAGTTCAATTTATTTAGTTTTACTGTTGCTATATTTGCCTTTGGATTTTTAGTAATAAAGTCTTTGTCTAGGCAGATGTCTGAGAGTTTTTCTTATATCTTCTTCTAGAATTTTTATGGCTTCATGCATTTAAGTTTTTAATCCATCTTGAATTAATTTTTGTATATGGTGAGAGACAAGGGTCATGTTTCATTCTTTTGCATGTAGCTATCCAATTTTCCCAGGAACTTTCCCCAACGTATTTTGTTTTCTGCTTTGTCAAAAATCAGTTGATTATAGGTAGCCAGTTTTATTTCTAGCTTCTCGATTCAATTCCATTGGTCTATGTCTCCACACCAGTATTTTATTGTTTTGCTTTCTATAGTACTGTAATATAGTTTAAAGACAGGTAATGTGATGCCTCCAGATTTACATAAGATTTCTTTGGATATTTGGAATATTTTGGTTTTCAAAAGTTTAGGATTTTTTTTTTTGTACATCAGAGAAATATGAAGTTGGTATTTTGATGAAGAATATGTTGTATCTGTAAATCACTTTGGGTAGTATGGAAATTTTAATGGCATTGATTCTACCAGTTCACGAACATGAAATGTTTTCCCATTGTTTCTGTCATCTATAATTTTTTTATCAGTGTTTTGTTCTCTTTTTGACTTCCTTTGTTAAGTATACTTTATTTTCTTTGTAGCTATTGTGAATAATATTGCGTCCTTGATGTGAATCTCTGCCTTGCTGTTATGGGTATATAGGAATGCTACTGGTTTGTGTATATTCATTTTGTAACCTGAGACTTCACTAAATTTATCAATTTTAGAAGTCTTTTGGGGGAGTCTTTAGGGTTTTCCAGAGACAAGATCATACCTCTAGCAAACTGGGATAGTATGACTTCCTCTTTCTCAATTTGGGTGTCCTTTATTTCTTTCTCTTGCCCAATTGCTCCAGAACTTCCAATACTATAGTGAATAGAAGTGGTGACATTGAGCCCGCTTGCCTTGTTTCAGTTCTTAAGGGAAATGCTTCCAACTTATCCCCATACAGTCTGATGTTGTCTGTGATTTTTGTCATATATGGCTTTTATACTTTTGAGATATGTTCCTTCTATGGCTATCTCATTGAAAGTAGGTATCATAATAGGGTGTTGTGTTTTATCAAATGCCTTTTTGCATTAGATAATCATTTGGACTTTTTGTTTATGTTTATGTGGTGAACTCATTTATGATTTGAGGCACCCTTTGCCCTTCATGCTTAAGGGTGTGTCTGTAGCACATGAAGGATAAGGATCTTTGGTTTTGCTTGTGGGTACTTTGTTGGGGGTCTAGGTTCTGGATGGATACCTTGGTTATAGATATCTTTACTGTGAAGATTTTCTCAATTGGTAGTTATTTGTAGGCTATAGCGGTGGTGTACTATGTGCACTGGCAGACATTTTTGCTCCTGTTGACAAGATGGAGATCTTTGAATGTCCTTTCTCTTTTCTCAGCCCTATGGTCTTCATAACAGTGTGAATTATATTGGGATGCCTCATTTAGTCTCTGAGACAGTACTTCTTGCTCATGGATCACCCATGCACTGTATGACTACATCAGCAAAGGCTGTAATGGGCTGTACAAGTTGCCCTCCCTGCTAGTAGGTGGCACTTGCAAAAAAGAGGCATCTGTAGTAGTGTTTTATAGGAATTGTGACTGGCTGTAGTGAATCTGGAGAAGCACTCAGATGTTCCAGGTGATCAGTGGGGTCCTGGAGCTCCCAAGTGACTCCTTCTTGTTCTCTTCCAGAGCCAAAGTAGATGGTGGAGCATGGTTAGGTGCACTGAGTTTGGTTAGCCTGCATTCAGGTTCCACAAGGGCAAGAACAGAGTTGTCTTGGCAAGGGTCAAGGATCAGCTCCCAAGCTGTTGGGCAAAGCCACAAGAGAGGGACTGAGGCAATCCTGCCAAACCAAAAGGTTTGCTCATGAGGGAGGGGCCATCCGGGATTCAAAGACTGGCTGTTGGGAGTGGTTTTCACTCTTCTTCTTCCTCTCCTGACCCACAGATCTCCTTATCTAGCATCTGTTCAGAAGTAGCAGCTCAAACTAGCTGATTTTTACCATCAATGGTACCATAGGCTAGGAGCTTCCTTGCCCAGGAACCTGTCCCAGCTTGAAAGTGGGGCTTCCCTGTGGGGGAAAGAAGCACTCTGCAAATGTGCTGCAGTTCAGACTCAGACGACACTCTCCCCTCAGTTCTTCTAGATGGGCTCTCTTACTTCCCAAGATTAGTTCGCAAATCTCCTCTCTATGCTCTCAAGCAACATGATCAAGTCTTGGAGATATGAGATCTGGCCTGCAGATCTGTCTTCTGGTCCCCCAAATTCAATCCCTGACTGTGCCACGGAGAAGTGTGCTGGTCCCCAATTGCCCATGGAGTACTCAAGTAGGCTTCGTGTCCCTCCACTTTGGGGTATGCCCTGTTCTGCTAGAGCAGCCAAGTAAGCAGTACTAGGGAGATCTGGAAGGTAGGGTGCTCATAACCCAAGCACCTATTTGCCTTGTACACTTCTTTAAAAGGAAAGGTATAAATGGCACATTCTGTTCAAACCTTGGCATGGTGGGCATATCGTCAAAGAGGAAGCAGGCACTCCTAGGAGCCCTCCTTCAATTGTCCCTTGGAGCCTACATGCCACTCATAGCAGTGAGTGAGAGGAAAAAAAGAGTCTGAACGGAGGAGAGCTGGCACTCTGGTCCCCTTTGTCCTTCTCTCCAGAAGGTAAGCTGCCTGGAATGTCCAGACTCTGGGATCACAGTTCCCATAGTACCTATTGGGTCATATGGTCACCACAGTCTGAGCAGGGGTTATAAAATGTTTGCGTGGGGACCAGTGACACAAGAACTGAAGAACTGAAGCTCCCTGGGAAATATAAAGGCAAACACCGTATGAAGAAACAGTATGGTGTCCACAATCTTGGCTCAGGTCTGTGGTGACAGGGAACAACTCTGTGAGGGCTAGCAACCCAGTGCTTTGTTTTCAGAAAGTACCTAGTTCACTGGCAGTAGCAGCTTTTGGGTTTGTGAGGGTACAGAAGCTCTCCAACAGCTCAGGAGCTGGCTAACTACCAGAGTTATGAGGGGAGGAAAAATAAAATCCTCACTTACTCTTTTCCAAGGGGGTCCCTATTTCTTAGGAGTTGATCTCTGTCAAAATCTCGCTCCTTCTTCTTCTGCTCCACTTCTTCCTGTGGAATCTCTGATAGGTTCTGACACTTTTCCCTCAGAAATACACCTTTTTTTAAATCTAAAACTTCCTTTGTTCTGAGATAATATGGCAACCAATGTCTCATCAGCCATCTTGTCATAACCTTCTCATGTCTACTTTTGAAAAATTAAGTATTTATAAAGCTTCCTAAGCATTCTGTCTTAAACTACATATGCAGAAAACCAGGTACACCCCTACAAGTTTCTCCTTGAGTTTATTCTCTAGATTAGCAGCAGGTTGGTTTGAAGTTAAAACATAATTGATTCAATATACAAAAATCAATTATATTTCTACACATTAACAATGAACAGTAACAAAATAATTCTAAAAACATATAATACCATCCCAAACAATAAAATTTTAGGAATAAATAATAAAAACAAGTGCAAGATTTTTGAAAACTAGAAATAAATGGTAAGACATTCTGTGTAGTTAAATAGAAATATTTAATACTGTTAAGACTGTAATACTCCCCAATCTAAAAATTTAGTGTAATTCATATCAAAATCCCAGATCCCATTTTTGCAGGAAGTGACAAGCTGATTCTAAAATTTATATGTAAATACAAAGCACCTGGAATAGCCAAAACAATCATTAAAGAAAAAAACAAAGTTGAAGGACTCTGACTTCCTGATTTCAAAACTTACTACAAAGGTAGAGTAATTAAGACAACGTGGTATTTTATTAAAGATAAAAATATATAGATCAATGAAATTCAACTGATCCAGAAACTCCTTTATACTTATAGTAAATTAATTCTTGACAAGATTACTAAGACAATCCAAGGAGGAAAAACAGGATTTTCAGTAGATGAATAAGAACAACTGGAAATCCACATGAAAAAGAGTAAAATTGGACTACTTTCTTACACCATAAATAAAAATTAACTCAAATGAAATCAAAAGACCCAGAGGTAATGGTTTCTTAAAATCATAACAAAAGCACAAACAAAATAAAGTGGATTTTAAAAATTTTTAAAAATATTTATATATTTCAGTAAATTTTTTTTAGATTAATATGAGGGTTCATACAATTACGTTACATTTTTTACATTTGTAAGGTAATGTCTGAGTTGTGGTTGATTCCTTTGCCCAGGTTATAATACACCTGTTAGGTGAGAGTTTACCAAGCTCCTTCTTCCCCTTATTTCACTTCTTAAACTTGTGTTTTTTCTTCATGTGGGCCTATAGTTGTTAATCTACTAGTTTCAAATAGTATTGAGTACATGGAATGCTTTGCTTTTTCATTCTTGTGACAGTTTTATAAGAAGAATATTCTTTAACTCTATCCAGGTAAATGTCTCCAACTTTTTAATGTATTTCATGGTATACATATACCATGCTTTATTAATCCATTCATGGGTTAATGGCACTTGGGTTTCCACATTACAATCTTTGTGATTGTGAATTGAGCTTCTATAAACATTTGCGTTTAAATGTCCTTATAATAAAATAATTTTTTTTTTCTTCTGGGTAAGTACCTAATAATGGAATTGCAAGATCAAATGGAAGGTCTACTTTTAGCTCTTTGAGGATCCTCCTACTTCTTTCCAAAAAGTCTGTATTAGTTTGCAATCCCACCAACAGTATAACAGTGTTCCCTTCTCTCCACACCCACGCCAGCATCTAGAGCTTTGGGACTTTGTGATATAGGCTATTGTGGAGTTAGGTATCTCAGAGTGGTTTTGAGTTGTATTTCCATGATGATTAGGGACAATGAGCACTTTTTCGTGCTTCTATTGGATATCATGTCTGTCTTCTTGGGAGAAGGTTCTATTCATGTCTCTTATCCAGTGATTAATAGGATTGTTTGCTCTTTTCTTGTTGATTTGCTTCAGTTCTGGTTATTAGCCCTTTGTCAGATTCATAATATGCAAATATCTTCTCTCATTCTAAAGGTTTCTATTTTCTTTATTTATTGTGCCCTTAGCTAGGCAGAAGCTTTTTATCTTGGTTAGGTCCCATATCTTTTTATTTTGGTTTTTGTTGTTGCTGCAGTTGCCAATGAGGTCTTCCTAATAAATTCTTTTCCCAAGCCAATACCATTAAGAATTTCACCCCCACACTTCCTTCTAGAGTTTGTATCATTTCATGTCTTAGATTTAAATCTTTTATCCAATGTGAGTTGATTTTTCTAAGTTGTGAAAGGTGCAGGTCCAGTTTTAGTCTTTTACATGTGGTGAAACAGTTCTCCTAGAGCCATGTATTAAATAGGAATTCTTTTCCCCAATGTATGCTTTTGTTTGGTTTATCAAAGATCTGATGGCCATATGAATAACTGGATATTTAAAAATTGAAGACTTTTCTGCTTCAAAGAACAGATCAAGGGAATGAAATGCTAAATGATGGAACTGGATAAAATGTTTGCAAATCATATATCTCATAAGAGACTTGTATCTAGAAAACACAAAGAGCTCCTATAACTCAGTATTTTTTTCAAAAATACCCAGTTTTTAAAAGAGCTAAGCTACAAATAGACATTTCTCCAAAGGAGATATTCAAATGAAAAATATGCACCTAAAAAGATGCTCAATATCAATAGCCATCAGACAAATGCAAATCAAAACCAAAATGAGATACCACTTCATATCTACTACCATGTCTATTATCAAAAAGATAGATAACAAATGTTAGCAAGGAAGTGGAGAAACTGAAACCTTTATATACTGGTAAGAGGAATGTAGTGCAGCCACTTTGAAAAAGTCTGTCGGTTTCTTAAAATATCAGAGTTAACATATGACCCAGCAAGTCTATTCCTAAGTATATTCCCAAGACACATGAAAACGTATGTCCACACAAACAAGTGTACATGAATTTTCATAGCAGCATTATAGCCAAATGTAGATTAGTGGTTGCCTTGAGCTGGAAGGTTGGGAGTGAATGACCACTTAAGCCTACAAGGGTTTCTTTTGAGGATAAAAATGTTCTAAAACTGATTATGGTGAAAGCTGCACTACTCTATGAACCACTAATTATACACTTTAAATGGATGAACTGTACAGTATGTTGGTGTATCCTACATTTTGGCTTAAGGAATAAAGGAAAATAAAGAAGCACCCCAACACCTTAAGTCTGTTAGTTTAGCATCATTTACCTAAGACTTCTACAATGAGAATAAATCCAGCCAACAAAGTAATACCTTATTTGTAAAGTAACAAAAGGAAGAAAAAGAAGAATTTTAGGTACCTAAATACCTAAATCAAGGGTCTACCTAAATATACCTATATACAATTAAAAGTAACCCTTATTTTCAATAGGAAATATAGTTTGTGAAAGTTAATACTTAGCCAATCTCACACTAGTTAGTAAAAGAAGGAGTTTTTAAAAAATCATCCTGATGTACTAATATTTTACAGCTTTATACATGTAAATTTTAAATGTTAAACTATATTTAAATTCAGAGTTTTCTTTCAGTTCCATTATACAAAAAAATAATTGATGAATACATCGATTGGTAGAAACATATACATACCTCCCATCTAAAGCTGGGTACTTGTAAACCCCATTTTCAAGTGCTTCAAGCAGCTTAGCACCCGTTATTTTGACAACTAAAACTGGGTCCACTATGGGAAGAATAGCCAAAAGATCATGCAAGGTAAAATTCCCAGCTGGATGTATTCGATCAGATCTAAGAGTGCCTATAGTAATTTAAGGGAAAAAAATACAAATTTTGATTTAATTTTTTCTATAATTGTCATCTTTATGACTCAATGTTATGTTCAAAATTTTAGAGTTACATACCATATTTCTAAAAGTTCCTATTCATTTTTCCAATCCCTTCCCCATGTTTACTTCCATATTAATCATATATTTATATCTACATATTCACTTTTGGGAAATATAATTTGATATTAGCTATCATCTTCTCTTTAATTACAGAATGTAACAAGTGAAAAGCCACTACCAATACCTCTCCCCCTGCTTTCAGATAGGATCATGTCTAAGACATCCCAAAGCAAATATAATCTACTTTTAAAGATCTCCAACAGGAAGAATTTAAAAGACTTCCTAAGTAAATAAT
Organism: Perodicticus potto; assembly: GCA_963574655.1. Taxonomy (NCBI): domain Eukaryota; kingdom Metazoa; phylum Chordata; class Mammalia; order Primates; family Lorisidae; genus Perodicticus; species Perodicticus potto. The sequence continues at coordinate 8,067 of CAUYRH010037803.1, read as the reverse complement.
TCCAAGGCTTAACAAATTTCACTGTTAGGGAATTTTTCCACAAACTAACCTAAATTATTCATATGAAAAGTTAAAATCAATTGTATTTTGGGGCGTTGCCTGTGGCTCAAAGGAGTAACAGTGCCGGCCCCATATACAGAGGTGGCGGATTCAAACCCAGCCCTGGCCCCCCCCCCCCAAAAAAAATCAATTGTATTTTCAGCGAAATGGTACTATAAAAGGTTTATGATTAGAATGTTAAATAGTGTCACATTCTAAATTTTTTAAATAATCAGTCATCTAATCACTATGACTACACATTATAGCTCTGGATTATGGCATATGAATCAAAGTTGGTTTCAAAGGGTTAGTTTTAATTTCCTATTATCTACAGAGATTCTTAACACCTTATAACCCTAGAGAGAACAACTTTAGACTTTTACAGTAGTACATAAAAGTGGTTAGGTTAGGGAACAGATTGCCCATTTACCCTACAAGATTTCTCTTACCACTTTTTATTGCACAGTTAAGAAGGGAGAATTGGTAAAAGAGCAAGTACTTGAATGAAAGCTTTTATAAGGTCCATTGCTTCTGATATAATCAAGACTTGACTGAACACCAAGTTTAAAATGAATAATTGACAAGGCCACATCATCATTCAAAGTATCATTGAATACAAAAGTTAAAAATTTTTAAACCTGATTTTCAAATAAATGGAACCATCTAATTCTAAATGTTGTACCTCAGCAAAACAAAACAGGAGGAGCTGATCTCATGAAGTTACTAGAATAGATTTCTTAATAGGATTTTTCATGTAAAAAAATAGTCTACCATTACCATAAATTTTGAAAAACTAATTTTAGTCATTTTTAAAGCAGAATTAACAAGTTAAATAATGAAATAACCTGAATTAAGCAGTGCTACATCAGCACGAGTAGCTTCCAACATTGCATTAGTTACCAAATTTCCAAGATTACTCTCAGATCTTCTTACAGTAATTTCACGGCCATCTAGTTCCATATCTATTGGGCAGAGAACTTCTTCTAACATATACTAAAAGAAGAGAAAAACAAGCTATTTAAAAAATCTTTTCTCCTCTTAACCATTTATTCACCTCTGGCTCAAAATCAAATAATTTACTCTTCTTCTCCAAATATCAAAGTACTAAAGGGATATCAAAATACTACATATTCTAGAAATCATTCACTTTTCAGAGCCATTTAAAGAAACAGGTTATCGTAAGTTTAGGAACTTGCAACTATACCTTCCAGAGCCAGAAAACACATCTTAAGGTTTCAAATACATATAAAATTTGATGTGGCCTGATTACAAACCACTTGAAATTTAAGGTAGTTATGTAGGAGACAAGGCAGGAAAAAGCAATGTGCTGATGTAAAATTCATCTGTTCTTTTGTGAACTTAGAGCTTCTTAAATTTGAGTCTTTAATCCCTTTATTAAAGAAATAGATTCTTGCAGAATTTGAGTGTTTAAAAATATTTTCACAACAGTTGAAAAAAGCCAGGTCTGAATTCCTCTTCATTATAAAACCAAAATAAAATATAAATTGAATATGAAAATTTAAATCCAATAATGCTAAAACTAGCATCAATTATGATTAAGGATGCTATTTACAGTGTTGGTTGTTCATTAATTACATGCTATTATGCTTCAGTATTGTACAGTAAATATTTATGTGATCAATTTGTACTTTGCTAAATGATATAAGCAGTATTCACCCACCTGTATGTTTTGAGTAAAATCTTTTACTATTGCTTTAATATATGAATCTTCTTCCAAATAATTAAAAATATTAACTTTCTCAAATACATACTGGAAAGATGCACCAAGGAGTCGTATATTTATTTTTGTTAAGTTTTTAAAATCAGATCCACTTTTGACAATCCAAGTTTCATTCACCTTCTTGATTCCATAATCATGGTCATGGCCTCCTAGAATCAAATTGATCCCTTCTGCTCTTTGGGCAAGCCTGGTATCATTTCCCCATTTCATATGAGTTATTGCAATAACAAGATCTGCTCCTTCTTCTTTAAGTTCTACTGCTATTTCATTAGCAACTTCAACATAATCTTTATAGTTTACATTTGACTTATTGACTGTAGCCAATGTATCAAGCCAATCTTCCTCAACTAATCCCATTAAGCCAATTTTTATATTGTTCCAGTTAATTATTTTTTTTACTGCACCATGTCCAAGAGGTTCAGAAGTAAATCTGTCATAGACATTACTAAGAAACCACGTAGAGTGCATTTGTTTCATGTATTCTTCCAAAATATCCATACCAAAATCAAACTCATGGTTTCCTAAAAATAAAAAAAAAGTTTTTAAATTAATTTCCAAGAATTTTGTTCCATTTTCAAATTGAAATATTGTAGTTACAAATAGTAGTTTCCTCTATTTGCATGACTATATGTTAAGAGCATGCATTTTATCATACACTGCATTTAATCATATTACCATTTGCTTACAAATGATAAAATTTTTAGAAGTCTTTATCTACAAAACTTCTTTTGTAAGCCAGGTAGCACTGCATTGTCAAAGAAATTCTGAAGTAGAATATGCCTTCTGATATGGAGAAAATGCAAAGATATAATGAATTCTAAGTTAATAACATACTGAACTTTATTTTTAACAAGTATAAGCATATATGCCTGCTTCCCAAAAGGTCACATCATTACTCCTACCTGACATAATGTTTTTAAAAAAATCATTCATACTGTGAAGGACTAAAAGAATCCTGATACAGTTCTACTGCATTTTCTGAAATAATTGTGCTCTTAATATGAGTAAAAAAGTTATGTTTTGAAATTACTAATATAAATTACTGCTAAAACTAATCACATGGTAGATCCTTTAATAAATAAAAAACTCTAGTAATATTAATAATTTTCCATTGATTTATATTTTTATCATTTAATATTTTAAAATATCACAGTTTCATAAAGTAGGATGTTTGAACAATATAGTAAAAAATGTATATTCATTTTTATACATAAATTAATCAACATGACACATGAAACCACTTTTTATTTCTTCCAAAAATATGTTGACAAATAATATTAATCCATCTTTACTTTTTTAAATCATAGATCTTTATTAATTATATTTGCCTTTTTATACCCTTAGGGAAGTCTATAATTGTTAAGATAGTTCAAAATTTTATCAACAATATCTCTGGCATATTTCTTTTCTCCTTATAGTAGTTTTTTAGGAAACCTCTTTAGGGATCTTAGTGGGAAATGAGGTAGCATTTGAAGAGCTATCTACAATATCCTATAACAACATTTTTAGTGTTCACAAATATTACAAAAATATTACATATTTACAAATCTTATGAAGGTATTACAGTGGAATTGAGTGATTATAGCAAAGTTGAAGGTTATAAAGCTAATACACAAAAGTCAATCACTTTTCTATATACAGTAGTCCCCTCTTATTTTCAGGGGATATGTTCCAAGAGTCCCAGTTAATGCCTCAAATCGTAAATAGTAATGATCCATAGATATACTATGTATATATATATATATATATATATAATATGCACATATATACCTATGATGAAGTTTAATTTATAAAACAGGCACAGGAACAAATTAAAAATTACTAACAAAATATCACAATTATAACAATAAGCTAAATAAAAATTATGTGAATGTTGTCTCTCAATATATCTTATTGTTCTGTAATAACCCTTGTTCTTGTGATGATAAGAAATAATAAAATGCCTATGTGATGAAATGAAGTAACGTAAATGATGCAGGTATTGTGGTTAGGCTATGACTGACCATCAGCCATGCTGATGCTCATGGTTGCTATCTATGGCTAAAAGACAGGTAGTGCGTATAGTGTAAATGCACTGGACAAAAGGACAATTCATACCTTGAGCAGAATGAACAAAGATGGTACAAAGTTTCATCATGCTACTCAGAGTGGTGTGAAATATAAAATTTATGAATTGTTTATTTCTGAAAATTTCCACTTATTCTTTTCAGTTTGCTGGTTGCATGTTAACCGAAACTGCAAAAAGTGAAATGCAAATAAGAAGGGACTACTGTACAAGCAATGAACAACTAAATTTGAAATTAAAAAAATGATATAATTTTCATTTATACCCTAAAAAATAAAATAGATATAAAATCTAACCACATATGTGTAAGATCTACATATGGAAATCTAGAAAACCATGATGAAAGAAAAAAAGAACTAATAAATGGAGAGATATTCTGTGTTCATGGATAGGGAGAAAATATTCTCAAGAAGTTAGTTTTCTGGGTATTTAATGACTCTGGTTCCAAAGACAGCACAGAAGCAAACTGGCTCCAGTTGCCACCTACAGAAAATGAAAACAAAAATACAGTACTGAAATTATCACCAAAAACATCACAGACCTCAAATATGAGGATAAGACAATTCCCAGGGCCACAGCAAAGTAAAAAAGTTCTGCACAGACAGTAAGAGAATCAAACTTCTATATCTGCAACATCTTTCCCCGCAGTCTATCTGGCACCAAACATGCAGAAAACTTTCTACAAGTCTACAATAGTAAAAGTTAAATCAAGGTTAGACAACCAGCTTTCCTGCCATCTTGAGTTCCCCGGCAGAAGACCTGGCCTGACTTCAACCCATGTGATACATCTCAAGTGTCTGAAGGAAGAAACAGCCTTCAGTACAGGTAAAGGAAATGCCAAATCAGAACTGGTACTAGTAGCCTCATACAGTCAGAGGTGTGTTCCATAGGTCTCTTGGGCATAAATCCCTAGCCAGCCTTCCCACAATACCAGGATACTCCTTTTAAGTCTCCCATTTGGGATGGACAGGACTCTAATTGTATCACTAGAATCAAAGCACACCAGGGCTGAAGGTGCCATCCAATGCCAAAAAGGAGGCAGTGACTTAGAGGAAAAAATAAAATAAGAAAATAATAAAGAATCTCAAAGAAAAAATATCTAATAAAAAACAAAATAAGTTAGAAAAGATGGAAAAAAATGATTAATGCAAAGACACAGATGTACATACACAGGATACAAGAGCAAATAGGAACCTATGACCTCCCAAACAGGTAAAAGAGAGAACAAGTGAATGACACTAATAAGATGGTGATATGTGAACTCTCTGATCAAGAATTCTCTACAGCAGTTTTAAGGAAACCCAATGATCTCCAAAATAACATAGAAAGCAATTCAGAAACTTATTATAGAAATTTAATAAAATATTAAAATAATTTTTTAAATCTAACAAAAATCTTGAAACTAAGAATGCATTTACTGTATTCTTACAGTAAATTCATCATAGGATCTCAATAGCAGAATGCATCAAGCAGAGGAAACAATTAATGAGTCTAAAGATAGTCTATTTAAAAATACAGAGTCAGAGAGAAAAACATGAAAAGGAACAAAGATTGTGTATAAGATAGAGAAAATTACCTCAAAAAAAACCACATCTTGAATTATTGGTGTTTAAGAGGGAGTTCAGCAAGAGCAAGGAGTAGAAAGACTATTCACAGAAATAATAAGAAAAAAAATTTCAAAACTCAAGATATAAGAATGCTATTACAGGAAGGACAGAGAAAACCAAATAAATTTTGTTGGTGGTGTTGTTTCTCATTTTTTTGCAGTTTTTAAAAGGAAGATTTATTTGGCAAGTTTCACTGAGTGCAATGTTCCTAAAAGGAAATCACAACACATGGAAGATTTAAATCAAGGCCTCAGAATTTCATACAAATCCCAAGACCAAAATCCTAAAGTATTGGTATTGCATCTCAAATTTTCCTCCTTAACTTGAAAAAAAGAAAGCTTAAACTTACATGCATTACAGGTTATTAAATGAAACTAGAATTAACAAACATACCAAAATGCTTCACTTTTAATTGTAGACACAGCTCCCATATTGAGTTTTACAAGAAAAGCATGTCTTTCAACATGCATCTGAACAGGGTTCAATGGCATGTGCTATAAGAGCAACATTTAACATAATTTAACTGCTTTAACCTAAATACTCTTACTGCTCAAGTATATCCTACAATATAACTAACTTGAGAAAAGCTGGAACTAGTTTAACAGTTATAGTTTACTCAACTTTTCTGTTACATACTAGCTGAGTGCTGTGTTAAAAAATACTGAATTTTGAAGATGGCAGTCTGTAGCCAGCTTTCTGCAGACACTCCCATTCAGAAGGAGAGTTAAAGGACAGAAATTTAGCAGGAAAGCCGACGGTTTGGAACTGAGCCAAAAGAGAAGGTCAAAGAACGCACATCATCCCTGCTGGAGTGACCTGCAACCCCAAGCATACAAATAAAAGGTACAGAGCACAGCACCAAGCAGACGGGAGTCCCCTCCCCCTATGAGAGTGGCTGGCACTATATGCCATACCTCCATACAAACAAGGAGCAGAGTTCAGATGTCCTCCCACTCTACGCCACGGGAGAGACCCTCTAAAAACTGGACTTCCTTCCCCTACTAGGGTGCCGCGGCACTCTCCTGCCAGGCATAAAACTGTATAAAAACTGCATATATTCTCTACCTGCAAGTTGGAACTCCCGGCACTCCCCTCCACTCTCACTCTGAGCTCTAGAGGTCTGTCCCCCATGGAGTCCAGATTCTTGGACACTTTCTCAAGGGGTGTCGACAGGGCGTGGGCTGTACTGGTCTGTGCTGTTTTCCTGGCTCAGGAGCAGTGAGAGGAAGAGTGAGCCGAGAGGTGGCTGAAGTGGAGAGGCGGTCCCCTGAGGCACCAAGCGACAGCGGTGAGAAAGCTTTCCTAAAGTTCGGCCGCACCTGGCCCTCAGGGGATGACAGCTGAGACAAAGGGGTGAATCTCACAAACTGAGTCAGGACTATTAGCAGCCCAGCATCTCTTCCACAGGGCAGAAATTCTGCGAACTTCTTCTATTCTATCAGCTTTTTCATCTACTTTACATCAATCAGGGACAGGGTTGGATCTGAGTGAATCACACCAGCCCCTATCAAGTACCCAGGTTGTCAGGCCTCACCTCCCCCCTGCCAACACCAACATAACTGGTGGACTGGCTGAGGAGCCACAGAGCCCCGTGTGACCTAGGCAGACGCAAACCTCTGGAGCATCTGCTCATTGGAGGGAACTGGATCACAGCCCTGCAGGGTTACCAGAGACTGGCTGTGACAGAGGGGCAAGGCGGGGAAGGAGGCAGCAACCTTCCCAGGCCAATTTACTGGCTGGGGGGGCCCTCCTGAGCTCACAGAACCTGGACTGAGTTATACTAAAACTGCCAGCAGACTCCTGCTATCTCGTCGCCAGAGACTTTCCAACTCTTTGATTTGAGCTTGGTACTGGCTGGGACAATTGATTGGGACCTCTTCAACTGAGCCAATCACCCGAAGACTTTTCAATGTTGTACACTGGGTGTGTGGTAGTGGGAAGGTTTGATTTTCCTTTTCCAATTGTTGTGGAGTTGTTGTGGGGGTGTGGTGACCTAACTACTGGTATTTCTCCACAGCTCAGATTCCAATACAGAGTAGCCGATTCTCTAGGGTTAGACAGAGACCAGCTGAATATAAGAGAGAGCCACTTAACCCCACCACATCAAGAAGGCCCCCAGTCTCACAGGCAGTAGCAAAGTACGGGTTGGCAAAACTCTAGGGGAAAAGGTACAAACACTAGTCCCAGCTTACAGGCAAAGGAAGGACTGGTCAATCACTACTCCTAGAACCCCCAACCCAACTTATCCTTACCTACTCACCCAACCAAACCGTGCAAAATAAATATGGGGCGGAATCAGCGGAAAATCTCTGGAAACGTGAACAACCAGAGTAGATCAACCCCCCCAAGGAACAATTTGGCGGACACAAATGACGATCCTGTGCATAAACAGATGGCTGAGATGTCAGAAATCGAATTCAGAATTTGGATTGCAAACAAGATCAATAAAATAGAGGAAAAATTGGGATTAGAATTTCTGGGAGCATTTCAAAAATTGTCTCAAGAATTCAAGGAATTCAAAGACCAAATGACCAAAGATTTTGACACATTGAGACAAGAAGTTGCAGCCCTCAAAGATCTGAGAAATACAGTAGAATCCCTCAGTAACAGAATGG